>JAPYYW010003544.1:0-16833 GCA_030522545.1 Cremastinae sp. A BG-2022a | reverse complement strand
AAGTTCAAGACAAGTGTCAGTTCCAGTAATTTTCATTCATACGAAAAGTGAATAGTTCAGTGTTTCAAAATTATAATATATCGTTTCAAAATACTTTTTAAAAAATGTCAGTGCGGACGTATGCTATATTAAAAATGAGATTAAACCTTTAATCAATAAAGAGTGCATAATGCAAAGTTGTATGAAGTATGCGCCTTGAAGAATAGCAAAATATCAATTCAAACGTGTCAAAAAAGCGGCTGCGTAGCGGACGCGTTGTCGCTCGTTATTCAAAATCACTATGATGTCAACGACATTTTTATGGTGCTCAAAAATCCTTTAGACGTAATATTTAGTATCTCGAAACTCGGTAAATATTCAAAAATGTTTCGTCGATCTTTTTTGCTTGCTACACCGCAAAATGATGTACAAGCCTGACCTCTCAACCCCGATCCTCGCGGAAATTCTGCGAAGGTGTAATCCCATCGAGCTACGAGAGAAAAAGAAAAGGACAAAAGCTGTCGGGACGATTTTCTGTCGAGGCGAAAAAAGAATTCGATGCAGAATAGATCCGAGGCTCGGCCGCTGGCACAAGATCCTTCTCTCCTGGTAACGGTGCGCCCATTATGCACTCGAGAGACGGACAGGCTCGAAATCGCGCGGGGTTATCGTCGCTACGTGACCAAGCTCCGCCGCTCGCGGCTAACTCTCCTTTTCATGAAAATTCGAGTTGGCGAGGTCAGTGTCGCTCCCCCTGTTTTTTTTTGCACAATTTACTTTTGCATTTTAAATATCGTATTTTATCTCTTCTTCACGTTTTCATTTTATTTTTCAAACGCATTTGCTTGTTTTTTATCTCCATTTCCGACCTCGTGCGTTCCCTTTTGACAAGAATAGTGACCGGAGACCGGTAATGCGAAACCGCGCGAAGGAAGTCCGAGATAATGTTAGAGAAATAACGAGATTCCACGTGGATATTTATTTCACTAATTTGGAATGTCGGATTCGAGATACTGTCGTCATTGCGCGCCTCGCTTTTTGTTTATGGCCGTACGTGACGAATGAAAGGCCTAATATTTTGCTTATTTCGAAAAGAAAAGTAACATATCTTCGCGATTTATTCCTACGTTTTCGATCCGAATCAGATTGCGATTATTCACCGAACGTCTTTGTTGCATATGTGTTTCCATTTTTATTTTACAACAATAACAATAATTTAATATTTAAAAACGAAACAAAGTTTCACAATGATTAATATACGTTTCTCGTATTGAATTTGAATAAACGATTCCTAGTATGTACCGCCTCGGCTTGTCTGAAAAATATTCGATAAACACACACGGCTCCCGTACACGCTCGAACAAACTCCGACCAGTTTAGCGTCCCAGGAATACGTGTTCATCTCCGTGTCTGCCCGGACATTTGACAAAATAGCGAGAATAACACGACCCGGAACGTCAGCTCGGTTTTATGATTTACGAGGTGCTCGTCTATCCTGTATCTACGCCGCGCAGTACGAAGAAACTGAGGGAGAAGGAAAAAAGGGATAATAAGAAGGAACAACAGTCCGGGTGACGCAGGTTGCACCGCGAGAAACGTTCGGAGGGCCACGCGCGACAAAGAACAAGATTTACAGAAAGAAACATCAAACTATATAAAAATATATACAAAAAATAATGGAGAGAAGATTTAAAAAAAATTAACAACTTTCATGTTTCGATGTTTTCCAATAATGCAAAATTATGAATTGTATTTTTCGTGACGCTAATATATAGGGGCAGACATTGATTTTGTTGTTAAACTTAAACTGTTTGATGAAAAATAAAAAGGGTAGAAAAAAGATTAACTTGTAGCTGAGGCGAGCATAAAAATCGTAAAAGCTCCCCCGGTGCTTTTCGCTTTCCGCGTCTCCCGGGAGCGAGAGGCGAACGCCGGCTCGTTCGAGTCCGGGTTAAGCGCTCGTCTGTAGATCATACTTACCGGAACGCCAGGGGACTCGTACTTTACGATTGCGTGGGCGTAAGTAGCTTCAAGGCAAATAGGAGAGCGTGTACTCTCCCGTGGATCGTAGGTAAATACGCGAGTACACGCTCCTCGATCGAGCGATCCTTGAGAATAGATCGTCCCGGAACGCGCACGTTGAAAACCTCTCATAGCTAATCGCCTCGCGGGGGAGCATTGTCATCCCGAGAACAAAATTTGCCACATGGGAGTGTCTTCACTCAACAATTACTTTTTTTTTCTTCGATCATTTCATTTTGACGTTTATGTTCGAAAGTTTTCGCTTTGGATCATACCACGTGAGAATGAGTTTAAATCTTGCAACGCTGATTATTTTATAACTAAATATATGTTTATCGTAAAATAAAGTATATTTTGGATGGAATTTAAACAGAATATAATTAGTTCCATAATAATTAGTATATAGTTGTTACTTTTGTATAGTAAAATTTATCATTCTTTTCTCTCAGTGCACTGAAAATTCAAATTTTATACTCTTTGATTCTTATGTTTAGTCCATCAAAAGCATGGTAAATACAGTTCATAAAATATAGTAAGTAGAATAATTAAAAATAAAATGTTCGGTTACCATGAAGACTTATTGAAATTCTATTAATTGCATTATTAATTCCAGTTGTTCCTAGCACGATTTTGGCTTTTCTCCATTAAATATTTAAAAGCCAATGAGTTTGAAAATTAACAAATTGATGAGGAAAAATTGAGCATTGAATCTTCATATATAAAAATTATTTAAAAATATTGTTCACGGTCTGAAAAGACCAAGAGTCCGAAGGGAAGAATTGTGCGAGAATCTCCACTATCACCGTTCATCTTGACCTCTATGAATCTCGCTCTGTAACGGTGCGGGGGAGCGATAGCGATCGCGATCGTTGCCAGGAACCGCACGATTAACGATTCACGTTCGCGTGGCTCTTTCTTCCTCGGTATACCTTACATTCTGATTCAGAATCGATATTGCACGAAAATAGTCAAGTCTTCCTGAAACTCGATGAGCGGAATTCGGAGTAACGGGAACGAGTTTCCTCAATTTTTATACCTTCTAATTTTCTTTTAAATATATATCTTCTTAGTTGGAATTTTTATCCTATAGCGTTTCTTTGGAAGAAAAAAAAGAGAAGAAAGAGGAGAAAAAACGAGGTAAAAAATGTAGCGGTAAATCGTGATTGAAAGAAAATAAAAAAATCGAACGTAATCGATCGTGACAATGAGATTATCTCATGTCGCGGCGATCTACAGGATCTCGAGCCTAATTTCCTCTGTTCGATTCCGTGACCCCTGGTAAGCCATTCGTTAGCTGAATATAAATCCTTCAGGGATTGAAGTATATTGTAATTAGGTGCAAGCTCTTATCGTTCGGATAAATCGATGCGATAGGGAGAATCTTGTTGCGTGACCAAGCTTGTCCGAGCGAAACAAAGATGTCGCGTTCGACATACCAGGAATGCTGACCTTCGGCCCATGAGAAATTTTCATCTTTTCTTTTTTTAAAAAAGTGATCACTGATTAGGCACGAGCGGTATATCTTTCAAAGCTATGACGCAAACGAAAAATAATAAAAAATAATCGTTTCCAGCAAGTACTTTAACAGAAATCGATGGCTCTCCATAAAACACGTGGAACGTATCAGAAAAGGACACGTTGGAGATACCAAAAAAGATTACAACATGTCATACGTGGCGAAAAACTTTCATGGTCGTGCAACAGTGCAGTAGAACGAATTTTCTACTGTTGCAAATTTTATGCATTCGGCTAAAAAAATCGACAAATAGCCCATTTTATTTTCCAATGTCAGATGTAGGGTTTGAAGCGCGTTGTGAAATTCACAGAAGTGCGTCAACGGTTGGTTCTACTGCACATCAGAGCGAACTCCTCATTCTCCGGTATCATGTCTGTTCAATTTTAGAAAAAGTGATTAGTTTTTGTAGTAGTGTAACTAAGATTTTTCGACGTAGAATTAAAATATGTGATGCGATCAGCTTCTAAAAAAATGAAGATCTTCAAAGTGATAAATACGTTTTTGTGGCTCGTGTTGAGTGCAAAACTTGTAACCGCGATCCCTTGGGTTAACGAACTATCAACCTATATTGCTGAGGATCCAAAATATCGTCAAGCACATTTCTTAACGGTTTTTGAAAATAACGAACAAATAAGAAGCTTCAGTATCGAAAAACTAATGAACAATGTGATGAAAAATGTGCTGTCCGTGCGAACGAATGTTGGAAAAAATGACAAAGGATTAGTAGATCTTGAAAACCTTCCTGCGACTGATAATTCTTACATTATCAGTACGACTTCGACATTTTTCGTTCTAATTCATGAACCAGCTCGTGATTCGTCGTTCGAAGACTTGAAACGGTTGATCGATGCCGCGACAAAGTTGTCGGCATTTCAATACCGTTCAAAGTTCTTGCTTTTAACAAACGATTCGAAACTCAAAGAACACTTTGAACGACTTTTGTATTACGCTTGGTCAAAAAAACTACTAGACATTACAATCGTTGAATTTGATGAGCCACGTATCCAGATGAAAATGACGAAATCCGATAAACCTATACCGATGGTCCATCACCTGAATCCCTTTAAAAAAGAGTTTAAGAGTATCGAATGGCCACAAAACATGAATGAACTGTTTCCCAAAAAAATAACCGACTTTTATAGTCATGAAGTGAATGCAGGAGTCTTGGGGGATGATTCCGGAAAAGTAGCTGTTTCTGCGATGCGCGTGCCAGTATTTTTCATTTTTTCGGAACTATTTTCTATGATATGTTCAGCGACAAATTTGCATCACACATCTACGCAAATATCATCTAAGGAATTTCATCAAATTGACCCATTCAATAAAATAGAAGAGATGGACTTGGATTTCATTGCTTATCCGATCGCTTATTTTACTGTTCATAGAAATGAAGCATTGCGTACGACGTGGTTAAACATAGGGCGGTATTGTGCGATTGTACCGAAATTGAAACGAAGCACCACTTCTATAAATATGCAGATATTTGTAACGTATTTTTCATTGTCATCGATCCTACTATGTTACTGGATTGCGGCGCGTCTATTCCGATTCAATAATTCTACTTGGAGAGTTTGGGGAACCGGTCGCGTTCTTTTTGGAATTTCTGTACCACGAATACCAACCGCAAATATTGAACGCATACTTTTTATTTCACTGGTTGCCATTTCTGTATTTTATTCCAGTAACATTTACACTATCATGACTGATTACAGTTTAGAAATTGAAACTGAGGTACCTTTTGAATCTTTCGAAGACCTCGACAATTCGGGTTTGACCCCACTGCTGTCATATGATGAGTACAACTCCGATATATTTCACGACAATTCGCCAGCTGTCGCAAGCTTAAAACAAAAGGCACGCTTCAGTGTTACGGCAAGTGATACTTACGGTTGCTTTGATTTGATTTTGAGAGAAAAAAATGAATTTTGCATTCACGATGTAACGTCAGAGAGGGCCATAGAACAAGCAGCAAAAAAATTAGGGGGAGAGCTCAAAATTGCCAAACCGTGTTTCTTAAGTACACCACTGAGTATTATTGTGAGCAAAAGATCTCCTTATCGATCGGCTATTGATGTTTTGATACGCAACATGCAGAGCTCTGGATTCTTAGATCCAAAGTATTGTAATAACAAGCGAGGTCCCCAAGTAGTACCAACAAAAGTGAAACAAGAACCAAAGAGCAATGTTCTTTTGAAGCAATTATTAATTCTCGTCTGTTTTGGCTGGACCCTCGCGATGATTGTTTTCATCAGTGAAATTATATGGTTTCGATTATCGAAGATGACTTATTCTCAATTCAAGAAAAGTATTAAGCGCATTATTCCCAATAAACGAATTTTCCGCAAAATGATATTTAGGAGGCCAGATGTTCTGCGTCGATAGATTTCGCGCACGGGTTTTAGGCTCCAAGATGAGTATTCACTATGAATTACTCAAATTTACGATTTGTATAATTTGTAAAATATCTACGTAAAATGGTGAATTGAAAAAATTATAACTCCAATCTTATCTCGTCGTTGTAAAGTTAGTTTTTACATAGTGTTTGCAAAGGTATTTGTCATTTCTTTAAATATTATAAAAGTTTGACACAGAGTGTAAAATAAAAATAGAGATAGTGACGTATACTTTTAAGCGATTTTGCGATTCGAGCTGGAACACAGAGTGCAAGAAAACAGCAAGAAAATGAGAGGGTAACTATATCCTTAAAATGCTATAATTTTTATTCTAATTATTACTATATATAAATTTCAATTACAGGCAATTATAAAATTTCATGAATGTTATATAAATACTATTTGTAACGCGTATAATATCCAGCTAAGTTCACAAATTTTACCTTCTCCTTTTTCATCCTTATCGCAAAACCAATACTCGCTTTATGTGAACTTCTCTCTTTACCGTTACAAGTTTTAGTCGCTTGGAGACGATTTTCCACGCGTCTAAACGACCCATTTTCCTACATCCTTACCTGTCGCTCGTCTCTTACCGTTCTCACCTCCGTTCTTCGCCGTTCGTGCGTCGCAAACCGATTTGACGGATCATCTCGAGGTTTGATATACTTTTCAAGACCACGGACCGTGACGAGCAAGCAGTATTGTCGAGAAAAACAATTTTTTTCGTTTCTTATTTAAATTCTGAAGATGCATTATGAAAAATACCAGCAAGAACCGATCTCGATTTTAATAAAGCTTTTGGACCTAGAATTTATTGAATTTTTCCCGTTGATTTTAGTAAGTTTCAGAATTTTGAAATTTTTCAATATTTCGGAGGCGTTGATGACTAACTAAACTTCAATTTTTTTCAAAACAACTCTCACACCCGTATGCAAAGCATGACATTATTTTTTTCAAATTCTTATACGTGAAAAATTTATTTGTATTATATTTATGTTAGGTTCTAGATAACAACGAGCAAATGTATATCTTTTATCATCTTTTAACACCATTTATGGTGTTTTCATTAATTAAATATTCAAAAGGTCACAGAAAAAATAATTCAATGAATCAAAATTTTGATAAATTTAAGAAACCGTTCGTAATTAATATACGAATAGAGTGTTATAATAATTAATCGTCTGCTTAATGATCAATTAACAGTCAATTAACGAAATGTCGCGATGTTGTCCACACGCTATCTTTTTTACACAAATAACGACAAAAGTGATCTTCAAAGTGTACTGCAACGAGTAAACTCATAATTAATAAGCCGATTTACTTTTCGGTGCATCCAAAATTATAAATTTAAGGTAAACGTCCCAGTAGTTGAACAGCTAAGGGTTTTCTCAGTTTATCTTTTTTTTTAATATTCAAACAAAAAAATCTATGTCAAATTCACATCTTGACTACTGTCTGATATTTTAGCAATTCAAAACTCATTTTATGTGTTAATTTTAAATAATATTAAACTAAACATAGAATGTTCCAATAGTTGGATAGGAAAACGACTCTGTCTCTAATGTCGAGCGAGTTTTTTTCCAATAAATTAACGTTATGAACAATTCGTTATAATACAATTCTTCGTACAGGAAAGATAATCCATAAGATTTTGTTGAGAAAAAAATAATTGAAATATAAAAAAAAATACGACGAAAATTGTTCATCTATTGGGACGTTTACCTTATAATATACTTCTGAATATACTTCTGAATAAAATATTTTTATTTTTGTAAATAAACTCTATGATGGATAGATGAAATATTTTTTTATTTCTGTTGTTACAGATGAGAATATTGTGGCGAGTCGAGAGGGAAGAATGGCCCTGCACCCGGAAGCGGCGTCTTCGAAGGCGAAGCGAGAGCAAGCGCTGAAGAGTATTCTCGCGACGCGGAGGCGTCAGTTGCTCGCCTCGAGAGGTGCCGAGTCCCGAAAGAGTTCGAGACGAGGGCCCGACGCGTCGGTAGAAACGGCGGACATGCTCGAGGCGCAGGAAACTCGTCACGGTGTGTACGTGACGGCCCCGATCGCGGAGCAGATCTCGGTTACGGCGAGAAACGCCGAGGATTCCTCGGCGCGGAGCAAGGAAACGTCGAGCCCGGTCTCGCGCGTGAATCCGGAAAAGGCTCGTCGAGTCTCCGAAAAGATGGACGATTCGACGAGAAATTCGCTTCTCGCGAGAGGCAGCGAGGAGCGAGTCTCCCAGTCGGCGAACGAGGCGGGAAAAAACGCGTCGATTGCGCGAGGCCAAAAAATTTCGGACAGCGATAATCGCCGGAAAATAAACACGGTCGCGATGCCGGAGTCTCTGTACAACCACTTTCGTCCGGTCGAGAGTAACATCCCGATCGAGGACATGTCGCAATTTTTGTACTTTGGCCAAAAGTTGAATCTGGAGGGAACGAATTCGAGCTCGAGGAACAATAACTCGCTCGAGGGGACAAGCTCGACGTCGTCGAGCGTCGCGAGCTCCCGGCGTCGAAACTCGGTCAGACGAGCCGGCACGACGAGTCCGGTGGCGCGTCTCGAGGAGATTATGAACGAGGAGATGAACATCGCGCTCGAGCGTAGCACGATCGAGAGGAACAAGATTCCCCGCAGCAAGAGCGTGTTCAGAAGCCCGGGATCGGTGGTATATTTCAGGCAATCGCCGGTGTACGCGGAGGCTGAGACCCCGAGAAACTCGTCCGAGAAGCAGCGGGAGCCCGCCCGAGACCCGTCCGCTCACGCCACGCGCGACCAGGTGCCCGAGACGGACGGAAGCGATTTTCACTCGGAGCCGATCGCGGCGGCCGCCTCGGCCCACCGTGCGCGCAACATAACGCACCCGGACAATCATTCGACCCAGTTGCGCGAGAAAGCAGCGAGAAGAGAGAGCGAGAGGGAAGGAACCGGGAGAAAAAGCAATCCGAGACAATCGTCAGCCTCGTCCGAGATGAGAGAAAAATCGACGAGCCCCGAAGACAAGGTACAAATAACTCCCACGTCCCGGAACGAGCTGTACGACAAGATAACAACCTGGCAGTCGGTCCACTCGGCCCGGGACTCGACAACGTTCTCCGCGAGCCTCGAATCGGACAACGGAATGTCACTGAGCACGAGCGACGACCTGGCGGCATCTCCGGAGGTTTCCTCGATCCCGCCGGCCGCGACGACGAGTCCGACGTCGACCTCGCTGCGCATCGTCGTGACGGAGCCGGCGAGCTACGAAGGAGAGACCGGAATAAACGGAGGGAGGATCGGTAAGGAGGAGGAGAGGAGGCTCAAATTTTCCAGTGATCCGGGCGAAACGAGTAAAAAAACGTCGGGCGAGCCCGCCGAGGATACCGAGGGAGTATCGGTGAAAACGGAAGTAAACGACGATCGAGTCTCGGGAGCAACCGAGGCGATAGAATCGTCGTCGGAGCCCGGGAGAGCCGAGTACAAGGAGCACGCTTACGCTTACGAGATAACGAACGTGACGCGGCTGTTGCGCAACTACACCGGACCTGGGCTAAACGTCGAGCGGGGCGGGGGCCGGCGGAGCGGCGAGAGCGCCGATGGGACGGAAGAGAAGGGACCCGCCGGCGGGGAGGTGGAAGCGACCGCGACGACATTGACGAGGTCCAACGCCGGCAGCATCCAGCCCGAGATAAGAAACGGATCGGCCGAGCCGACACCGCCGAGCCAGCAGCTTCCTCTTCTTCTTCTTCTTCCTACTCCCCGGAGAGAAACCACCGAGCGAGCTCGCGGAGCTCAGCCGGCCCGCACCGCTGGCCAACTCAGTGCCGGCGCGGACCTCGGCGAAGCAACTCCGAGCGCTCTCGACGCTTTCAACGAGCGCACCGAGAACCCCGGGATTACCGAACACCCTGTCGCGAGTCCAACCCTTTCGAATACCACCGAATCCTTCGCCGCGAGTGCCTTGCCCGATCGCCAGAACGATTACACTCGTTCGATCGATATCGATGAGACTGCTGTGAATAAATTTACAAATTTCACCTCAAATTCTTCAACAAACGTTGAGGATAAAACTGTGAGGGTATACGCGCAAGAATTTAAAAATTTCACCTCAAACTCTTCGAAAAACGTCGACGATATAATTGTGAAGGTATTTGAGAGTACAACCGCATCGAAGATCGAAGAGGATCATTTTTCGTTGGTAGATGGAAAAATCGTGAAAGGTTACGACTACTCATCGTCGCTTTCCCCAAAAATCGAACAGGTCTCGAAAGAATCGAAGAGACGAAGACTTCCCGCGTCGTCGTTTTCCTCGAACAGAAGGATCAAGTCTTCGAGGATCGCGGACGAGAAGAAGATCTCGGGGTCGAGGTCGATGGAAGATCGGACCTCGTCGGTCAGGGAGCATGCGCGCGTCGAAGGGATGAAAAACGAAAGTGACGTCGATTCAATGACAGGAACGAATTTATTCGATACCACGACGGGGATGGAGATTAATCTCGAGACCGGGACGACCGTGGTGCCACCGAGCACTCTCGATTCTCCGCTAAAAATTCGAACGGATCTGCCGATCGTTGCAACGGAAGTGCGCGAGACTGTCGCTCCCTCGACGACGACGGAAATGAGTTCTGTCAGGGTTGAAAAATCGACGACGACGACGAGATCGGCGCCTGTGTTTCCGGTAACTCCAAAAATGATGGAAAGTCCGAGACAAGCGCCTGAGAAAAAATCGTCAAACGAGTCACGATCGGATCCCGATAGACCGTTCGGCCTGGCCCAGGACTTGGATCCCTCCGAAATTCAGAAAATGTACAGATCGCAAACGAGTCCAAAGCCCGAGACGACAACGACGACGACGACAATATTGTCGGAGGATAAATCGACAGAGAAAATCGAGGGATCGAGCCAAGATTTTCCGAGAGCCGAGAATTCTTCGGCAGCTCGTTCTCCCGAGGTGAGAGGTCGTAATCTGGCGGACAAGGCTGCGAACAAGGACGATATTTTGCCGATAATGCAATTGTACAACACCTCGACGATTTTCAACGGCACAGGCGCGGACTTTGCTGTCGACAGCGTGAAACCGATCGTGCAGGAAAATACAAACGCGACGAGCAATTCGACGAGAGCGAGCGAAAAGAGAGAGCGCGTTCCCGAATCGAAAAAAAACTCACCGAGCCACGAGAATCACAATTCGACGCATCACAATAGAACGCGATATCCTCCGAATTATCACCAGACGACCGAATTCATCGGATACCATCCGGAGTTCAATTCGAGCTTCTTCGAGCCCGGAATGATTTCCGTGAGCCCTCGGGAGCCGATTAACTTGAGTGAAGTTATCACCAAGCGGCACGACGGTGACGCGATTGCGAGCCAGGAGACCGTCGCGGTTGTCAGTTACATTCTCGCGACCCTCGTCGTATTTCCGATCGCCGTTGGTGTCGGGCTCATCCTCAGAAGACTGATTATTAGGAATCGTAAGGTGAGCGTTTCTTTATAAGGTAAACATCCTAATAATTGTTCTCACTTTATCTTTTTTTTTTAATATTTAAACAAAAAAATCTGCTTCAAATTCACATCTTGACTATAGGTATTGTCTGATATTTTAGTCATTCATTTTATGTGTTAATTTTGGACAATATTTCTAGTAAATAAATACTTCAATGTTTGAATATGTAGGATGTCCCAATAATTGGGCAGGAAATCGACCATTTCTCTAAGGTTGAGCAAGTTTGTCCTAATAAATTAACAATATGAAAAATAAACCTCTTCATTGTATAAAAAAAATTATTCATACGATCTTATTGAGAAAAAAATAATTCAAATATTAAAGATAATATAATAAAAATTGTCAAACTATTGGGACATGTCCATCTATTGGGACGTTTACCTTATGCGTAAGATAAACGTCGTCCCTATAGTTGAATACGTTCCAAAAGTTCAACGACACTTTACTAGGTTAAATATTTTAATTCTTATTTTTTCTTAATTTATAAATGTATCGTATATTTTTTACCATACCAAAAGGTATACTTTTTTTGTATCATTCAACTGTGGAAACCAGTTCATTTTATACTGATGTGAGAAAAAATTTTGATTGGAATGACGAAATATTTAAACTATTTAGTTATAATTGTATTTCGTCATGCCAACATATTTTTTCTTAATGCAAGGACAGGGTCGATTTTACTGTTCAACTATTTGGACAAAAAACTAGTTTTTTTGTCTCATTAATTATTTATATTATTTTCCGTCTCATCTTCGTCGTTGAATGAATTTCACGTTGCAAATGTTTTCACGAATAAATTTTCGAGCGTTTTTCTCCATATTTGACTCATGAAAAATACCAATTTTTTTTCTCATTAATTATTTATATTATTTTCCGTCTCATCTTCGTCCCGGAGCGAAATTCGCGTCGCAAATATTTTCACGGATAAATTTATAATGACCAAGCGTTTTCTCGATCGGACAAATTTGATGGGATGCAAGAGGAAACGCGATTATTATGGCCGATTAAAGGAAGGGTCGTTCGCTGCGATTATGATCGGTTATTCGAATCCCGGGACCGCGCGGGTGAGCGTATGCACAATCATGACAGAAAATTAATTCAAAAAAAGATCTTAATGAAAACTCTATTTTTTTTTGCTGAAGATATTTCAGTATTGGATCGACAGTAATAAAAATCTATAAAAATCTTGAAATTCTGGTTTATACAGCGTAAATTACATACGCACAAATTTGTTGACCACATTTTATTGAATTTGATACAAAAGTCGAATATTGCAAGAAGTTATTTTTTCATTTTCCCTACCTTGAGAAATATCACATTTTCAAGTATTTTAAAGATAATTTTTTAATCCGATCGTATTGAGACTTCTGCTTTAACGAATCAGCGAATTTTTCATTGCAACTTTCAATAACATGATTTTCAATTAAATATTATTTTCACCAAAGTTTTCATTTACTACTGTCAATTATTTGAAAATAAATTTTTGTTTGCTTTCATTAAATTCGAATTAAGGAAAAAATGTTATCAAACACGCGTCAAGGATGTAACATTTCGCTCATGGTCTCACGCATACATATATAAAAATGTTACGTCGAAAAACGCCACTGATTGAAACTTTCGCTTCATTTTTTTCTCTCACGAAAAATTAGGCATGGACTTTAAAACTTTGTTTTAAAATATACATAATTATGAAATAGAAAATGAGATAAATGCAGAAACTATTGAGAGGACGAGAGAAAAATGAAACGATGTTTTTATTTAATGTGGTAATCCGTCTAGGTCTAATTGACAAAAATTACTCCCGTGCAGCGGTTACGGCGCGAGTGCTAATTGTCCGGAGAACAAAGAAAAGCGCGCCTCGCGAGATTACGAAAATGGTTTTTGGTAATTTTTAGCGTCAGGTCAGAATACATTCATCTCTGTCGAAGCAAATATTTGCGATTACGGAAACGGAATTTGAATATTCCTTCCTCATCCTCGTCCGATGAAGTCGTTAGACGAGAATCCCAGAGATTGCGTAATATTTTCACTGAAGCGCGCGCGAGGCTGTCGTTCGAGTTTGCAGTGTGTAATTGTTATCCGCAATTGTACAATTAACAGTCCACCGTACAATGTGTTTTTTTTTTCATTTTTCAAAACTCGCGGAATCCTCGGTTATTTTTTCTCGGAACTTTTTTCTTTTCCAGCGCGAATATCATCACCGAACCGGTATTTACATTTATTATTGCAACGGCACGATCGCCTTATCTCTCTCCTGAGAGAGAAAACGAGACGGAAAAGAAGATTATTCCAGTCGCGATAATGAGTTTTCACGATGCAGAAAACGATCGAAGCAAACGGCGCGTAAATTTTCATGCGAAATATCGCGCCGAGGCACGGACGCCCACGCTCATTTTTTTTTTTCAAATTTATACTTTGGTCTATCACTATCGTGATGATGGACACGATCGTCGTCATGGGCGTCATTACGGTCGTCGCTTACCTCATCGAGCGCTAACTATTTTTCCTCGTTTCCTCGATCATTCAAATCGCATTCAAACGATCGGTTTCAGCGAAACGTTCTCATCGATTCCAGAATCGAGAGATATACGCGCGCCGCTGAACGATCGAATCCGCAGGAAACGAGCGTTTTTCTATTCCTTTTCGTCGTTCCCGAACAAAGACGCGCGCGGTTACGCGATATTGCCGATAATTGATGATTCGCCACGAAATTGATCGTTGCGCAATGAGAACTCGTCCGGTAACGATCGCTTCACAAAAGGCTTCACGTTTTGCCACGACACGCGAAAAACTCTGGCGTTTTTCCAAATTGAAACACGGCGCTATATCAATTTTCGCTAATTTCGCATCGCGGTTCGATCAATAATACCCTTGTTGACATACGTTCCCTCGTTAAATTTGCGTTCATTGTGTGCTCTCTCATTGTTTGTTTGTTTTTTTTTTCCACGGAGTTGTCTCGAGAGACAACGTTTACTCAACGTCGCACGTACGTCAAACCGCGACCTCGAATCGCGAAGAAACAGACTTTGTTTTCGTCGACGTAAAGTTGAGCCTAGCGAAACGTTTGTTTTTTTTTTTAAATCGTTTGCAACCTAAGTAATTCAATGAAAAATCCATAAAATTCTTGGCAACGGTATGAATGAAGAAAAAAATTGTGCAGATTGAGTTCATAATGCGGAGTAAGAAAAATCTCGAAAACGAGGGGAGTTCTCGGTGAGTGATGTAGAGCTTGCTTGCACAGGTGCTCGAGGAGTCCGACACGTCATCCGAGATAAGCTGCAGGAAGGACGCTCTCAATCTGGAGAATGGAGACTTTAAAAGTTCGATTGAAAAAGCCATAACGAAATTACCAAGAATTCAGCACTTGGTGAGTTTACGATGAAAATTAGTATTAAGATAGTTCTTTATCGGTACAGCCAAATCAAAAGTTTTTATCTCAATTTATCTCGATACCATGTGGTTTTTGATCTTAAGGTAGTACAACCGAGACAAGTTTGTCCTTATGTGTTAACTAAATGTAAAATCATCACTTGTAATTTCTTGAGACAGAATTTATTCAAAAATTGCACAAATCTTCGTTAGCATTGTGTTAAAGTGTTTGCAAAATTTAAAAAGGCTTTACCATGTAATTATATAGATATTAAATTTAAAAAATTGCTACTTTTAACATGGGCTTTTTGGAAGATTCGAAAAAGCAACGACGTTCAATGTATAATATCTCGATTTCTAGATTATGAAGTTTTGTAAAATTTGACACATGTTTTCATATGACATTAAAGAAGGCCTGTGCAAATTTTTAAGAAAATCTGTCTCAACACGGCTTTACGGTTGTACTACCTTAAGTCAATTTAAAAAAGTTGTTGCAAATTGTTTCAAGAATAACATACTCAAAATTCAAGTGATCCAAAGTGACCTGTACTTGTTACGTATGTATGAAAATCAAAAAATCATAATCTTAGGATTTTTTTTAAATTAAAGGAAGCTTGTTTGAAGTACAATAAAGAGCTGTGCAAAATTTCAACAAGTTCCACTACCCAGAAGTCAAGATATTTAGAGTTGAAAATCGCAAAAAAGACACTGCAGAAAAAAGTGATTTTTGACAATAAATATCTCGAGTTCTACTTAGTGAAACCTCTTAAAATTTAATATATACAATTGCACATTGTATCAAAGAAGCTTTTTGCAAATTTTTCAACAAAACCCTAAGAAAACGATTTTTCTATAGAACTACATACCTTAAAGTGGTTCGAAATGAAAAATGGATGTTAAATTCACAATCATAACAATAATAATAGAGGGTTGGACGTGACTAAATTTTTGTTTATTCCGGATCACCAAACAAAAAGAGAGAAACGAATATTTAAATACTTTTTTATACCAATATTTTTCCCACATTATTTATTATTTTTAGTATCGTAAAGAATATATTTATTTTCCTCACAGTGTCACGAAGCCGAAAAGCCCCCGCCTCCGACGTCACAAGAGTCGCGGTGGGAATTTCCGAGGGACAAACTGCGACTGCAGACCGTTCTTGGCCAGGGTAATTTCGGGCAAGTGTGGAAAGCCGAAGCGGACGACCTGACCGGGCATCAGGGCACGACGAGGCTCGTCGCCGTGAAAACGGTGAAGGAAGGCGCCTCCCCGAGGGAGAAGGAGGATCTCATACGCGAGCTCGAAATAATGCAACAATTGGGAAACCATCCGAACGTCGTGACGCTTCTCGGATGCTGCACCGAAGAGGGTGAGTTTCGCAACGTTTATATTTCTCTCTGATATTTCCTCGACGATTAGAAATGAAGGACGTACATGTCAACGAAACAGGCAAATTGAGGATAAAATCGTAGGGATTTCCAATCCTCGCTTTTCCAAGATTTCCACGAGATAATAGTTATTTTTCCGAAGAGACTAATCTCCCAGAGATTGAGCCTGGAAGATAACTGTCGTCTTATGCCTGCATCAACCTCTCATTAGACAGTCTCGTCGACTGACGAGTCGATTACCCACCAATCCGGCTGACAATCATCCTCGATTGATTCTTTATCGCGCGGAGCAATGTTCACCTGTCAAGTTCGAGAAATCGAGAAAGAGAAATATTATTTATCCATCACTTAGTATTATTCAGAATATTTTTCTTACCGTGTAGCACGCTTCGTTTTTTATTGAAGTCTATTAAACATACGTCGTGCAAAACCTATATTAAAAAGCTTAAATATTCAAGAACATTTCATTATAAAACAAAGAAATAACTTATTTTTTGCAAATCTAGTATTTATCTGCATAAAATAAAACTTTTATCATTTTTTCTAAACGAACAGCAACGCGGCCGCTTTTTCCGATTCAACATGTTTGAATTGATGTTTTACAATTATTCTAAGCGTATACTTCATACAATTTCGTTTAATGCGCTGTATACATTGATTATGAGTTTCATGTCT
>JAPYYW010003543.1:0-14528 GCA_030522545.1 Cremastinae sp. A BG-2022a | reverse complement strand
TTAATAAACTTAATCTGGCAAATCACTGTGAACGTCAGAAAAACGTCATAAAAACGGGAGAAACTTTTGGATTTGACTGTCACAGACGAACCACCTTAAACTCTGCACATCGAACGCTCCCAGCATCCCCGGGAATAACCCAACCGCACGAAAATCTCCCTTAACTCTTGATCGCGAGGGCGTATCCCTGCGCCTCTCCCCTTCTTCTCTCTTTCTCCCTCGTCGGACGAACAAACCCATAGCAATCCGTTCGCCAAGATGTTAATCTCGTGTTCCTGGATTAAATTAATTACTGTCTATCTGTCTCTCTCAAGCTCGCTCTCTTTCTCAGCATCAGCTCTGCATCTACCCTCGAAGTCGACGAATGCGAGCGAAGACCAACGGAATCGACGGAAACTGAACGTTTTTGTTTCAAAGTGTACATATACCATGACCGCAAATCCACTTGATACAGAAGTTTATGAAATTTCCAAGTAATATTGTAGATTTACTACTTTGCGTTCGCTGCTTCAATTTGAATGGCATTTATATTCCATCATGTTATATTTGTATTTCAAATAGACACTTTAAAGTCGCATCACACAGGGAAAACTTTAGCAATATAATAAATAATATTTCTATATACGTTGAAATATTTATTTTAAAATAAATATTATTTATTCAGAGGTTAGAAGTTTTCTATAAAGTATACTTTACGAAAAAAATTTTAATTTATTTTTAAATAGGACTGCTGCGGATGTACTATCTTAAATATTCAAATATTCCACATGATTTTATTAAAGATGTGTATTTTGTATATTATTATGAAATTAATTCAAGTACTATCATTGCTTTCGTGAATTATATTCTTATATTTATATTTTAAAAGAATGTCTCTGCAATCAATTACCAATTTTACCATTACTTTCGTGGCTGTGACACTATTTGTTATTATAGTATTGTTGCTATTATATTCTTATATTAATATTTTAAAATAATGTCTTTGCAATCAATTAGCAAAAAATTAATCTTCCGTATCATTTTCTGCCTCTTTTTTGTTCCCTGTGAAGATAGGGGATGAAAAGAGGAAGGATTTCACCAGCAGCAGCGAATGTTTAAGCCAAGACCCGTGCTACAACTTTGCTGCGATAACGATAATAACACGCATCCGCCTTATCGCGTTCATGTAATTTATTCGAGAACTTGCGTCGCTTTCTCGACGGATTCGTGTGCTTGAAAAATGAGCTCTGGTGCTATCCCTGTCATAATGCTTGCACCCATCAGTGCAAGTTTTTTGAAGCACACACGTGACACTTGTTCGATTTTTATCGAGTATAAATTCTCTTCGAGTAAAATAATGTAAATTCTTTTAAATTGTTTTTTTTTTATAGAATAATTGAAATTGCAGATTTTTTAATACAATTTTCATGCTTTTTGAATATTTTAAATATAAAATTGTTTTGAACATAATGAGATATTGTAATATTTTTCGCGTAATGATATCTGATAAATTAGAGGGTGAATCAAGGGTTGCGAGAAACTAATGGCTTGTGAGAAGAAGGCAGGCAAAAGTTCATTTGAAGCAGCATGCCACCGGGACGATCCATCAGGGCTTATTTAAATGGAAAACAGAGGGAAGGAGAGCGCCAGAAGGGAGAGTGAACGAAAAAAAAGGGAAAAATAAAGAGGAATTTCGAAAGAGGCGAGAGCAAAGCCGGATTCAGCCTTTGCTCGTGACTGTCTTTCACGTTTCGAAGCGGCAAAGCGAAAAAACTGAGTCTCTCGAAGCGAAGATTCGCGCCCCAGACAACTCAAAAAAAGAAGGATTGGGAACAAGGAAGAAAAAAATGAGTAATGAAAAATCAAGGTAAAAATGGAAATTTCGGCCTGATGTCCTATATGAACGCGTGCATGAATGACGGCAGCGATGGATGGTTTATGCCCGCACGCGCAACATAAAATGTTCAACCCGGAGTCCATGAATATTCAACTTTTCCCATCTCCTTCGTTATTTCTCATTTGGCGATCCCGAATCCAATAAAATGAGGAATAAAAAAAAATGAAAACGAATGAAAATATCCCCAAGGCTGCGCGAGTTTCATCAATTTTTTCTTCAATAGAGTATTCATAAAAGAAGAATCAATCGTCAACTAATGCCGATCGAAAAAATGATTAAGCTCCGTCGAAAATTTTTAACTGTACAATAAAAAATAAAAGTAAAAGCAACGTTCTATATTTCAGACGAACGCAAATAAAAGTTTATTAGTATTTCGTATTTCACGAGCAAAGCTTTGATTCGCTGCAACTCAATTCTTGAGCTTTCGCGATGAACGATAGCACGAGAGATGGAAGAAATGATTAAAAAGTGAACGCGAGATGGGAAAAAGGTAATTTAAATGTGTATCAAAGGAGAACAGCGGATCAGCGGTGTATGATTTTTGCGATTCGTTTAAATTTTGCAAAAACAAATATAATAAAGACAAGCTTTTGAGCTTTTAACAATCGGATAAAATAAACGAGTCTCGTATTATTCATTATATTCTATTTGACGCATATTATAAAGTACGTACCCAGAAATATTTCACAGGCTCTCGCTTTCTCTAATTAGCTTGATATATTGACAGAACGCATTGGGTCACTCGAATTATCATCCGGCAATTAATTAGTTGATTATCAACGGTTTTCTCTTGCCGCTCGATTGATAATTTCGACTCGGCCGTGGGAAAGCCAAATATACGAGAGGGTGTTTGTACTCGTATATATAATGAAGCCAATCAAGTTGCATTTCGAAATTAGCTCGTAAATTATTTTTCCTCTTTCCACTTTTGCAATTGAAATTATAAACTGTAAATCAATTTATTATCTCTCGTATTGTATACACATATGAAGATGACAAAAGGGTCAGTTTTTATGTTTCTTTCATCCCCTAGATTTTTTTTCTTTCGTGATTGGAAGTGGCTGAAAAATTTTGCAAATAATCGAAGGGTTACTTCGTTACCTGGGCAAATCCGATAATTTATCCACGCCGTGGGCGTTATCGATATCGCTCCTGGGCACTCGCAGCTGCGTCCTGGTGATTTCTCAGGCGGTTTTGCGAGCGGGCTCTGCGATATTATACCTCACTATATACAATAATACACCAGCGAATAATAACTTGCTTATGAATTTACGATCGGGAAGATCGCGGTTTCGCGCCGAGCTTTCCTATCCCCGATCCTTCCATTATTTAAGAAATGTCAGAGAATTTCGAGCTCTCCGAGCCATTTCGCCGAGATGCAAAAATAAAGCAGTTCGACAAAAATGGAACCGATAAAATTTTAATATCGATATCACGCGCCATACATTTTTATTCTTTCCTTTCCGTTTTTCTTTGTCTGAATAAAAAGAGAAATTTTAAATGACTATATTTGACAATACTTTAATACTAATTTAATTTTTATTGTAATTTTTATTCAATTTTTTTATCATTGTTGTATGAAAAAAAGAGAATTTCCACATGACTGAAACTCGCGGTTTATTATTCCTGAAAAATCGTAAAAAGTATATGTTCTAGCGAGGAAAGAGCCTTCAATAAATATCGCAGGGGTGGCAAAATTTGTTTCCATTAGGGAGTCTAAGGCGGAGAAATGTGCGTCGTTGTTTTATTTTATTATTCCCATCGTGTTGTTTGAAATCGGGGTTGGAAACTTGGCCAATGGTTACGGCTGATTATTTCTCGTTTTGGAATCGCGGAAAATATTCAGAAGAAGAACAAAAACAAATCCGGCCTTCGGCGAGTCTCGTGTGGATAGCGACGCGTTTATTTACATTTTAAAGGGAGAACTCGATTTCGTAGCGAGTCTAAGGCGGAGAAATATGTTGGCTCGTATAACTCACGGTATTTGGTATGGGGGTATCCACTTTATTTCCACCCGTTTCCCGGGAGATTAAACGGTCTTTTCGAGACAATCGTAATGTGCGAGAGGTAAAAGAGAATTTGCGAGCGCTCGCATAAGCGATTCTCAGAATTTCCAGGGGCTTAGCCTCAAAGAAGAAAAAAAATAGGGGGAGACAATAAATTGCTAAATAAATACGAGTCAATTTCTCTGACAACGACGATTTTTAAGTACAGAATTATCACGAATGAAAATACACGACGTGTAAAGTAATTCTTACACGAACATTTTCCTCAATTTTAAAGTTAATTACATTCTACACCCAAATATGTCTAGTATATTATAATTATATTCCATATAAAAATATAATTATAAAATGGCAAGGAAATATAAAGAACGGTATCGTGACATACTGATTTTTAAAGGGAAAAAAAGTTTATTATTGGCAATAAAAAAAACCCTCGAATATAAAAGGGGATGTGAAAAATGATCGTGGATGTTATTCCATGATTTTCGAGTGTATAATGATTTTTTACGGTCAACTCGATCTAACGTGAGTTACGGGTACGTGAAACTTGTGTTTCGTTAATTTAACGTTTGATAAAACCTTATGAATCGTAAAAGCTCCTCTTCTGTACCGAAGCACCCGGGTTTTAGGAACCGAAACTGAGTGCAAACACTCGGAAGGGGGAGGAGGGAGGGAGGGGGGGGGAGAGGATATGAGCAGTGCGGTATAAACTTTATGGTTTACAAATAACAGAGGTTAAGTGCACTTCTCCTCGTTTTCCTTCCTCCCTCCCCCCTCTCTCACTCCCTCTCCTTTTCTCTCTTTCTCTCTCTCTCTCTTCATACACACAACCAACTGTACTTCCAGTTCAATTTACTTTCTTACTCTATTCAGTCCAATAAACCACTTTTAACAGACCGCTCGTCGCTTAAATTGCTACTCATCAATTCGATTAAATAGTTTTATCATTTAGTCACAATACTCATTAAAAATAATTGGTGTGCACTCGAATACTGGAGGTTGGAAATATTAAAAAAATTGTCAATTTTTATACAATTTTTTGGAAGGCAATTTATTACAGTTTGCTGACCAGTATTTTTTGGGTTGTGACACAAATGAAAACGTGACCAAACGCCAAGGTGGGAATGACAAAGCAAACTCTTTTGAAAAGGTCGGAGCGATGTGAAGTGAAGGGAACGAGTGAGCTTTGAGAAAAAAAAAACAATTGATGTATGTTGGAAAATAGTAGCACCTTACAAAAAGTAAATAAAAATATACACTGAGAGAAAAGAATGATAAATTTTAGTATATACAAAAGTGACAATTATACCAATTATTATGGAACTAATTATATTCTGTTTAGATTAAATCCTAAATATACTTTATTTTACGATAAACATATATTTAGTTATAAAATAATCAGCATAGTTGTCACTTTATGATAAAATCCACTGTCGTGATTTCTCTCAGTGTACATTCGCAAAGGAATTTTTTAATTTTTCAGAATTAAAAAAAAATCTGCTTCTCGCAGTGAAAAATTATGATATGGACAGCCAACAAAGAGTTTTTTATTGAAAGGGATCCTCTCTTCGCTTCTAACACGCATGATGTGTTGCACGAACGATAATTCTTTTGACACTGTTGTCGTGTTATGCGCACGAAAATGATTAATTTTGGGCGTTATTGTGAAGTTTCGGTATAGGGAAATGACAGCGCGAATCGAAAAGACGATAAAGAAACGTGTCAGCGAGACGCGATTGTCGAGGAGGGCCAAATAATTAATGAACAATTCGGAGGTTAGAGGAAATCATGTACGGGGGAGAACAGGCTGGTTAGTCTCGACCGCAGTCTGCAACAACGTTGATTGATCGTTCCTCTGATATGCGCTTCGTTATCGACAAGCTCTCGACAAGCCCATTCTGCCTCTTCTTCACAAGCGCTATCAGTTTTGCCAAAACTTGTCCGCCATCCCCGCCGCGCTTCGCTCTCGAATTCCGACGGACATTCATTCGAGTCCGAACAACGCTCATCTCCCTTCCGTTCATTCACGTTCCGCAGAAATTACTTCGAAATCCTGGAAAACTCGTTTACCGAATTTCTAATTAAATATCGCGCGAAGCCCGCGATTGTTTTTCCGAGTGAAATACCAAAGTTATGCTCGATCGTGCATTTCAATGGAAAAATCTCAATTTTTATCGCTGACGTTTTCTCCGCAGTAGCATTTTTCTTTGCTACGTTTTCGCTTTCTTTATTTTTTCTCTCCTTCATTCCACGATTCTACGCCACATACGAGAACGATAAAATTGAGTTTATGCCCTTATTTATATCTTACATAAATGACAGTGCACGAGAAAACCATTTGTGTACGTATACTCGTTTTCCTTTTTCCTATATTCTTTTCATTTATGGACATAAGAATCTTTTCTCTTGGAATCGAGATATGGAAGTAAAAACGGTTCTTCTCTCCTTTTCTCTTTTTCTGTATACTCGATGATCGAGCACGTTCTGCCCACGCTCGTAAACAAATTGGATTTTAATCCATTTCCATTGAGATATGTTTTTTTTGCTCTCCAGTACTCGCAGCCCGGATACTGGAATTCGCAGAAATTGAGCGAGCTACCAATAAAATTTTTCTGTTGATCCTCACGTGATAGACATTTTTTACTATTTCTGCAATTGACCAATCGAGCCATCGTTGGAAATGTACATTTTGCAAAACGAAAAAAAAAAATTATTTAGCGACTTCCGCAAACGGTAGGAAAAAATATACAAATTTCTTTCGAAACTTGCATATCACGTATTTCGTATGTAGATGAATAATAAATATGTATGCAGCAACAGCAAGCAGTATCGCAGCTATTTTTTCTTGTCAGATTGAAACGATACTCTTTCTCTCTATTTTTCATTTTTTTTTATTTAGGCTGCGTACATGCGGGAACATTTGTTCGTGTTTTCTAAAGGAAAATAAAGTGAAGCTGATGTACGAGTGTTTTCATAATAATATTGCAAAAAATATGCTCGACGTGATAAAAAAAATGGATAGAAATCTTTTTAGCAGTAAAAACTGCCGTCAAATATTTTTTACGCTCTTTTTCTCGTTGCTGTGCGAATACATTTTATAGATGTTCTGATTTATTTACCTCATGTTTGCGGGATAGTAATTGGATCCCGATAAACTTGTAAACGATTGAAGTTCTACGTATGCATCCTTTCAAATATCAAAAAGTTTCTGAGTGAAATTTGAGTATTGAAAAAAATCCAGACTCGGGCTGGGTTTAATTAACGTCGAATACGGATGCTATTAGCCCATTTCATTCAATATTATACCATTGTGCTTCCAGTTCGAACATTTTGCGTAATTACATTCATCAGTAGTCGAGATATTACGACAAAAGAGTTGAAACGTATTTCATCTGCGAAATTTCGTTACAAAAGAGCTTATATTTAATTAAATTTCTGCAGAGTGCATTGTTTACTAACGATACGCCAGCAGTGTCTATTTCATTCCTGAAATAATTTTCTTCCCGCGGTGCAAAAAAAATTACCCATTATATCGGTACTGTTTTAATTAAATAGGAAATATGATATTTTTGTAAATTACAAAAATGATTCTCGTATTGATGAATGGCCCGAAAGTAGTATGCGTATTACAAAACACGAGGTATATGTATTTTTATAGATGATATAATAATTGAAAAAAAAAAATAATGACAAATAATCTAAGACAGTGTAATTAATTTGATATTAAAATCATTTGCTTCATCTCGTGTAAAAGTTTTTGACAATCACAAGCCTTATAAAGTCGATTTAGTCGAGAAGAAGAAAATATGACGCCAATTGGAATTTTGAGAACGTGAGATCCACTGAATTATAAAAATGATCAGAATTGCTATTTTCGTAAGAATTATTCTCAAAATTTTTAAACAGTTACTACATGAAACATAATAATTTTTCATATTAAACACTCTTCGTGTAATATTCACTTTCTCGTACATGATTTAATATTTTATTATATATAATTGACACTCAGTTGATCCTGCATGATTGTCACTTTTCGTCACCGATCAACTCGCGAGACACACGTCTTTCCCCGATGCTGTCTACTGATCTACTAATTGGAAATCGACCCGAAAATGCAAATGCCCAAAATTAAGGTGAGTCGTGGGGATATGATGAATATTGAAAAATTTTCAATTTTTTTTAAATTAACATAATTTTGAAAGTATCTTCGTATGAATCGTTCATAATGTTTGTAACCCACCAAAAGTCTTATTCTCTGAGTAATGAAGATAGCAAAGGACGATCGTTGGGTTTTTACGCGAGGATGAAAAATAAGGAATTTCCACAGGAACGAGAGAGTTTCAAGACACCGACAAAAAGGTTAACAGCTTTAGTTTCCTCTCTTTTCCACGTACGAGGGACTGTAATGTCAAGTGCATACGTTCTAAATGTACACGAAACTTTCATTGTTATACTCTGTCCATTTTTAATTAACGACACTGTCGCTTCGATGTCTAAATTCCTGCTTTCGTTCTCAGAATACACCTACCTGTCAGCACTTGAAAATAATCCACATAATAAAAAAATGTAATAACTTAAAAATAAAACGAAATACCACTTTTATATTAAAAATTCTTCATTTCGAGGCAATGATGAATTCTTTGAATTATTGATATATTTTCAACTCGAGAGTTCCATGAAATGCTCGTTCACTGCTCGACGTCGGTATAGGGTACGATCGTTGGGCTCGTACGAGGGTGAAGAACGTAATTCCGAATGATGAGAGTTTCGAGACAATAGCAAAAAGGTCGCATCCACTGTTTTCGTTTTCTCATACGTATACGGGGGAGTGTAACGGCCCAGAGGGCATACGTGCAAAATGTATACGAATGTCGGGGGATAACGTGCGAAAAAAGAGGCAAAAGGGATATATGGAGAGGGGAACGGGCTCACGTCGCCTCGTTGAACGGAGGAACGAAAAGTGTCGCTCGCTGGGGGCCGACTTTCGGTTTTCCTCGGCTGCGGTCGCGCAATCCTCTTGACGTTTCTTGCCCGGAACGACCAGCGAGGAGAATATCAAGAAATGCATGTGCCAGAGCGCGAGGAAAAGAGAGAGAAAGCGACAGGGGTCGGAGAGATTTCGTTGTTTCTCGCCAAAACGCCCGGGTCTGGGGGATGCTCTCGCCCGTCTCGCGATATTCCTGGGAGCGCGGTATGGAATATGCGCGAGAGCACAGAATAAGCGGCAAAGTGACGGGAGAGGTACGTGTTTTGCCTCGGCTCTTGCACCAGAACGCGAAATTCTCTCACTGTCTCACTCTCGACGTCTCCACACTGCCAACTCATGTGCGACTTCCCAGCTATAGATCTATTCAGGGCAAAACCTTTTACATTGGGAATCTCTCCTAGCTTCTGTCCCGGGCCAGACAAGAAACAAAGGCCAGTCTTCTTCTTTCTCCGCCGCGCTCGAGATAAAATGGAAATGGAGTGAATGCAAACTCGTGTAAAAACACGTACAAAAACTTACGGGGAAATATAAGCGAGTGACAGAGGAAACTGCTCCTCGACGCCACGATATGAAACTCGCGGCACAGCTATCCGTACACACTCTTCGAAAACTCTCTCTTTCTCTGTAGATCAAAATTCCACGAGCTTCTATTTTCATTATTTTCACGTTTGATATACTTATTGCATTTTTCACTGCTTTCTGTTTGTCGCAAACTTTCATACCATATCAATCTTTGTTTCGTCGTGTTATTTAATATTTCTCTCTATTTTTTTGTTCTGTCAAAATATAACAATTTTTCATAATATTCGCACCAAATAATTATTATTTTCGTTATCTACGAGATGTTTTAAATTAACTGTTACTGTAAAAAATCTGGTGTTAATTTAACACAATAATTCTTGGTCTATATAATTCCCACCGTTTGGTGTAGAATGGCATGGTGTTAATAGATATGGTTTGATATGCTGGGTTTGATCAGTACAAATAATTAACACGGTAATATAAACACCATTTAGTGTGTAAAATTAATAAAGTTAATAATATTCTTGCCAACACCATTTGGGGCGAATAAAAAAGCAAGATACAGATGCGACTCAATAATATAAATAATATTTTGGAATAATGTAAGTTGAGATTTTTTTTAAGGTTCATACATATTATATGTAATTTTGTTCGTAAAAAATTCCATATCAACAAGTTTGTAAATTATTTTTTGTTTTTCTCTCTCTTAATGCCCTGATGTAGG
Source organism: Cremastinae sp. A BG-2022a (assembly GCA_030522545.1). NCBI lineage: Eukaryota > Metazoa > Arthropoda > Insecta > Hymenoptera > Ichneumonidae > Cremastinae sp. A BG-2022a. Next base: position 4,413 of record JAPYYW010003543.1, on the reverse strand, counting down.
GTAATTTACTATGTAGACTTGTTCTTTTAAAAGAATTTTTTGTGTACTGATTTTTTTCATAATACATGTAACGTTGATGTTGAGTAGCAAGTGTTCTGGCAATGTTTTTAAAATTTTTATATTTAAGTATAAGTTGCTAATAATTTCGATTTTTAACCCCGTTTTAACAACACTCAAAATATTTTACCAAACACACCGGTGTTATTATTTTACACCATTTCCTTTTACCACTCACACAATTTGGTTAACACAGCTAAATTTTTTACAGTATAGGCTTTTAAAATAAAAAAATAAAAATTTTGTGATTTTTTGAAGGAGGTTCAAAAATGCACACTGGGTCTCGTAGACCTACGAAAATTTCAATTTGCAATTTCTTTCTTTTAAGCCACTTATTTTATGCCAAATACCTATTAACCTGTTCGAGTTCAATAGCCTTGGAAAATACTGCATACGTTTAACGTAATAAAAATATATTTATTATACTATGTGTAGAATAAAATAGCTGGATCGAGATTATTTGCATCAATTGTATGGCGATTTCAATCACATTGACATTCGTGTTGTGTATTTCAAAACGATATTATAAATTTAAAGCACTTAACTATTCACTATTCACTATTCGTATGATTGAATATTACACTGTAACTGGCACTCAATTGAACTATTCGAATTTCTATACGAAAAGTTTTTCGATAATGAAATACTTTTCGAAACCCTACGTCTTATCCCGACACTCTCTACTGGCCTACTGATTTTAAATTCAGTCGAAAATCCGAACGATCGAGACTGTGTTCGGTTTTTAACCCCACTTCGACGAATCACCATGGATACCATATTCGGGATATTCCCAAAAATTTGAAATTTTTTGTTTAACTTGTTATGCTCGACGAACTTCCTCGATTTTTTTTTTTTAATATTTGTGACTATCGAACTTTCCAGGTATAATTGTCCAAACTTTTTGTTTAACTTGTTATGCTCGACGAAATTTCTCGTTTTTTTTTCAATATTTAGGATCATCGAACTTTCCAGGTATAATTGTCCAAATTTTTTGTTTAACTTGGTATGCTCGACGAACTTCCTCGTTTCCTTTTCAACGTTTACGATCATCGAACTTTTCAGATATAATTATCCACATCCTATCATTTCGTGGTGAATATTCACAAATTTTACATTGATGTAACAAGTAAAAAATTGAGTTGCAAGTTTTCTTAAATTATTTAGTGTGAAAGTTATAATAAAAGTGAGTTGAGAAAATTTGTCATGTTCGAGGTTCTTCAGCCAGATTTTTCGAGTATCGAAAATAGGAAGATCTCAAGTTTGCAAGTGGTAATATCTTTTCGTGCCCTCGACGAAATCAATTTCGTAATGGGTAATTCTTAAAAATTTTTGCAAACCAATTTTCTTTATGTCAGAATTGGACATTTTTTTACGAGGCAGTTGAGCTACAGTGAATGTTTTTCTTCTATTTCTCATACCACAAAGTTTTGAAATAAATAAGTATATAATTTTATTATAATTACGTCAATAATTACATGCATTAAAACATGTAAAAATTTAATATGAATGTTGCTGCAACATTGAACCCAGTTACTGCATAGACGTGCTTTTATTTTTATTATTTTATCACACGTTATTATACTTTTTATCACTTTTTTGTTGCAAACATGTGTATGTAAATGTAGCAATATTATTTTTCTAATTATATATTTTTTCTCTTTTGATCGTATTATTTTGTTCTTCGTTTTATTGTTCATGGTGTCGAAGCTGAATTTTTTTACTTACCAGAGAGCAAGAGAATGATTTTCTCGTATTATCACGGAGTAGAGTTTTGGATTTAATGAATACATGTATAAATTTAGTACAAAAGTAGGTGTCCGTTGGTGCAACATCGAGGCCGGTACTGCGTATAAATAACTCGTATCAAAGTGTCGGGATAGCGAGCAATGTATATTTCATTCGTTATAATTAATTGCCAGTTTGTAGGGGTTGAGAATGAGGGGCGCATCGTGCATGCAGGGCTTGACGAGAGTAGAACGCTCCGATGCTATTTCTTTCGTTGATTTTAATTAAAATTCAGTTTCCTTAATCAGGAAACAATAACGTGTTTTTCTTCCGTGCACCGTCCCGGCCCCCTTTTTTTCGAACACGAATGAAAAGTTCGGAGGAACGAGCAAAAATTAACTCGAATGTAATTATCGAACACACATGTCGCTGACGAAAATTAATTACCATCCGTTATTCGCGCCAACTATTTTTGGATGAGCTGACTAATTATTCCAGGAATATGTGTATCGGCCCATAAAAATTCACGATATGTGAAAAAAAAGGATGGAAAAGGGCTCGTCTCCCGGCAACGTTTTTTTTTTCAAACCCGGGAAAAACTCGTTCCAACTTATTCTTCCTCCCTTGCAAACTTTTCTTCCATTCTTGAGCCTCTCCGACGCTACTTTCGACCTTGAATGTTGTACTCTCAACTGGAATCGAAGGACGAACCAGAGACGAGTAAAGAAAGCTCCAAACGAAGAAAGTTTGATTCGATGGAACAAAGAGAGAATCCCTGAATTTTTTTTCCAGTTTAAAGAGGAAGCACTCTCCTGTATTTTGTCCCCGTTGGAAAATTTTTTCCTGAAGTAATTCATGACTGCGTAATTCCGAAAAAGCTCTTCGTAGAATCATAAGCGGGACAAAGTAGACTTTCGCAACGGAAGGCTCTTAATCTGGAGGTTTACAAGCGTCACGAATAATTATTCTGAGCCTGGAACAAGGGGAATACGGAGAGTCAAGTTCGAGAGTACACGTTACGAGAATTAGCGCGTAATGTGCGTTGAGCCGAGACTGGTGAGAGACTGGCAAAGTAATCAAACTGGTTATAAATCCACAAAACTGAAGAGCCAGTTCCTCTATGTAAAAAGATAAAAGTAAAAAAAAAACTGAACGTCACATTTTTTTCTAAAACTCCTTCGAAAGCCCTCTCGCTTTTCCTCTCGTTTCGCGGATTTTCCATTTTATTTATTAATGAGAGGAAAAATAAGTACCAAAAAAAACGCGAGAAAATCGAAAAGAAAGGTAAAAAGGGAGATCGCGATTGTGTTGGAGTGTCAAAGAGGGGAAAAAGGCAAAGGGTGATACGTTGTTTGGTCGCGTTGACTTGGCATCCACTAAATCCACCAAACAGAAAAGCCATTTTTCTGGTTACAAAGAAAAAAAGCAACGCCACGTTTCTTCATTCCCTTTGAAGTTTTGCTTTTATCTCATTTTTTTGGTATTCAAACCTCGAGACTCCCATTTTATTTGTTAATGAGCAACGAGAAATAGCTGAATAATTTCGAGTCTTTTATATTTTGTTTATTAATGAGGAACGACACTTTTTATATAGGTACGAAGATATACGAAAGCAGAGAATGTGAAGAAAAAACTTGAAATAAAGGTAAATGGAAGACAAAAATTGGACGAGGAAAATAGATGAAAAAATAAGAGAGATATGTATCATGGCGCTGATTCAGCATCGAGAATATTGGAACTCTGATGGAAGCTCGTCGTTTGTGTGGGTGGCGCAGTTACTTTGCTACATTCTCTTCTCTCTCAATTTCGTTTTTCTCTCTCTCTCTCTCTCTCTCTCTCTTTATTGCTTTCACCAACTCTATCCCTCTCATTCAGCCTTTGGTAGTTCCATCAATTCCATCACCTTTCATTGAATGCCCGAGGATCGCGCACCGTTTCTCGCCCTCTCTTCCAATCTCAATCTCTCGTTAATTTGCGGTCACCCACACGATAGTTATCCGATGAATACTACTGACGTCCACCACAACTGGCCGCCTCCCCTGCCGCCGAGGCCACCGATATTTCTTCTCTCTCAAAAAGAGCCAAAACGAGCCAACGAAAGTTTCGAGACAAAGGAGAGAATCTCGATCGAAGCCTCCGATTAGTTCGTCCAAACAGCTACAGGGAAAGGCTCTCAGCCTCGATTCTCATCCCTCCTAATTTTCTGCCAGAGTTCGAAAATATCATTTTCCACTAACTTATCATTTATATAAATGTTGAAGAATTTATTTCAAGTACAACAATCGCGAAGTAAAAAGAATTGCAATAAAACTTTAAATTATATTAAGGAAAATCACGATGGTTTTACAACTATAGCATGAAAACTGTGTATGCAAAATATTTAACTCGAACTATTTCAGGTATTGCCATGGTAATTTGATTTCCAGAAATACATTTATCACCTGACAGATAAGATGTCTATAAATTGACTGTCTCTGGTTTAAATAATAAAGGCCAGGAGTTCAATGTATATTTAGTTCCATATGCTAATCTTATTAATCCTAACTAATATTATAAATGTGAAAGTAAGTTTGTTTGTTTGTTACTCGATAACGCAAAAACTTTTGCAAGGATTTGAATGAAATTTGTCAT
>JAPYYW010003542.1:0-14534 GCA_030522545.1 Cremastinae sp. A BG-2022a | reverse complement strand
TTCGGAGCGCAATCCCAGAATTCATTCTAAACAATCCAAAAAAACCGGATTTTGGATAAGTGTTCTTATTACCGCAAGGGCGCGAAGCGCCCGAGCCACTATAATCTGCTAGTATTGAATAAATCAAAAAGTTGGATTTTGGATCAATTTTTCTATTACCGCGAGGGCGCGAAGCCTATAATTGTAGATTATAATTGTATAATTATAATTGTTAATGAAATTGTAATTCTTCTAGTGAGGAAGTAGGAAATAGTCAGTGTCTGCAATAACTTATTTGAACAAAAATGATTGTAAAAAATGAAGTCTGAACAAAATACAATATGTAATTATATATTGTGAAGTATTGAATGGATTTGAAGCTCGTTTGTTTGGATTCACAATTGAAAATATCAAAATCGAAATTGCAACAAATCAGTAGTTCGCAACCATTGAATATGAAATCGAGTAGGTGTGAAATGCAGAAAATCGTTAATTAGTGATTTTTTCATTTACTTAAATGACAAATCATTTATTGGGAAAAGTTGATAAATTTAATATAAAAGAATAATAATAGTGAGAATATTTTAATTGATAGATTATGAAATAAAGTGGATTCCGAGATCGATGATGGGTGTGTAATGCGAAATGAGTCTAGCTACGAAACAAAGGTCGCCGTACTGATAATCGCGTTAACCGAGTACGCCAGGACTACGCGAAAGCTCGAATAATATCGTTCGTTTCCATACAATGGAGTCGAAAGTCCATGAGCGCTGTAATTGGCAGGTGGTACGTGGCATTCATATTCATATATCACTCCTATATAAATATCCACTCGACGCGAGCTATTTATAAAGACTTGTACCAATAATTGTTCGATATCACGTCGAGAATTTTCTTTTCGAACAGCCCTCCATTCTCGTAAAATGCATTTCCATGAAACTACAATTTACATCGGCTCTCGTTAACTTCAAAAGTTGATATTTTATCAAAACGACTTTTTTTTGCGACCAATTTTTTTTAGTAAATTATCTTGTATTTTTCTTCTTTCGTATCGAATTTTTGCAACCTAATAAGTTGACTTTCTCCGTTATAGTTTACTTCCGAGAAGAAAAAGCTCTTTTTGAAGTCAGGTGTATTACGACTTCAAAGAAATTCTGTTGAAGCGTGGCGGTCGATGGATATATTCATGTCGATGTATAGAAATGCGATGTGTGTTTTACTCTGAATAGGTATAGTATGTACATTCAGTAAACATATATATCAGCTGAGATCGATTTGAATGTGAGCGCTTCATCGATAAGCTTAAGTAGCTTTAGCTTAAGTCATTGAAAGCCAACATTAACTGATGTACATCGTGATATTCAGCCGAACCTAATCACATGGAGTTAATTTCGCGTGTCATTCTCCGCTTGTAATTAATTTTTCAACATTTCCTTCAATAATCATTATCAAAATTCTCCATTTTTGGTATTTAGGACATATTTTCAGTCGATTTATTTCTAATGAAGAAGTTGGTGAAATCAATATTGACTACTCTCTGCGTATTAATTTCTTATGACATTTTTTCCAATGAATATTATTAAATCAATATTCTCTTCAACTCATAATTTATTTTTAATTACATTCTATTTATTGACCATCTCTATTATTATATTATTTCATGTATATTATTATTATTATATTCATTTACATTACAAATCTTCCGTATGTTTGTGTTCACAAAACTCGGGAACTAGATGATGGGTTGACTCGAAATATATATTACATTTTAACAGAACAATGTTTTTATATGTATACTTTTTAGTCCGAAATTACAGCGGAAATGGAACATTTGAAAATATTTGACAAATTAATATCTTCAAGATGTAATAATTTTTTAAATAATTGATTCATTAACATATATATTCTTGTGCCATTCTCATCGTTTTACAAAAATATTAAATAATCATACTTAATAATGTTAATTTTTGGTCAAGAAAAAGGAAAGATATCGCAAGTTGAATTTTTCATGGGTCTACAAGATCCAGTGTGACCCCTGTAAGAATTCATAAAATTATTTGAAATTTTTTTTTCGATTTGAAGAGTCTATTGGATCGGAAATATTCCATCTCATAATAAGGATTGTAATTATTCAGAACGCAATCCCAGAATTCATATTAAACAATCCGAAAAAGCACACGATATTATGATTAATAAATGAAAAATAATTTTGTAAAAGCCTCTTTACATTATTTAATATATTTTTCCTGTAAATTAGAAAGGATTCCGACTCGCTGGTGAAAAAAAATTGAATTTTTTAATTATCTCTCGCGAGAAACATAGTGATGGAGGTAAAATGTTCTTTTTCATTTTTCAACAGTGCAATGGTTCGAGAAAGAGCTCCGCTGGCTCGATAAAAGCCCGCATATGAATAACGCAACTTTGACAGTGAACGCGGTTATACTTTCGGGGGCGTTGATGAAATATATACTCGAAAGAATATATCTTCTGTTTCAGAAAAAAAAAATGACCGAGCGGTGTATGTCGAAACAAAAGCGCAGCAGCCTTCATTTTTTTCTCTCTTCTCCCTGCCAATTTTTCTCCTCGTGGGAGCGTTAATGTCCGCCCCAGGGGGTCGCGGGGTGCTTTCCGGTCGCGCATTCCGCGAATTTCGTTGAAACAGCTAGTCAACAAATGATTCGTTACTCGCACCCGATTTGCCGAGAAAATTAGTCGGATTTTGGTCCCCGGTTGATTTATCGACGATCGGCGCGAATACGTCGAATAATCGCGATTTCATATGTCATTCGAAATTTACGCTCTTTTGTTCCCCTAAATATCCCAATATTTTACAGCGTTACAGAAAAAAAAAACAGAGCGCGACAATTACAAGCTCTTGTTTTTCAAAGAATATAAAAATTCTAATTTATTTGCGTATCGTATAAAGTGTGCAATAAAAGCGATAATAAAAGTATATATTGGTCAAGTGAATTACCAACAATAATTCTCAACAGTTAAAAGTGCAGATGCATGACTTTATTGTTCGCGATTCCGAAATTACGATTTTCTTTGTCGGGCTGAAAGGTGATTAAGGGTGAGATGGGTATAGAGATAGAAATGGAGTACAAATGGAACAAGAGGAACGAACAAGCGATCTGCCCACATATAAACTATCGTTCACATCCTGGACAACGAGGGTTGCGGGGGGGGGGATGAAGGGAAGGGAGAAAGGGAGACGAGAAGCAGGAAAGCGAGCATTACGAGCGGGCGAGTATTCAAACAATGGCGTATCACGGTTCGGCTAACGCATACATTTATACTCAGCTTCGGCAATGTACATCCTTTCTCGTTCATTTTCCCTCGTAGCAGCCTTTCGCCCTCTTATACCCAACCCTCCACTTTTTTTTTGTTTTCGTTACACGCCAGACGATTCGGGCCGCTTTTTTTATGTTCTCAGCCTCATTCTTGATAGCAGAGGGAATGCCTGATTGGACATTGGTTATTCGGCTCTCATATTGGCCTCCGTGCTATCGAGGTCACGCGGGAATTCGGCGTCGAACGGGGAGGCCTCGACGGGGGCGAGGATCCGCCGAAACGCGAGAAATCTCGACGAGTCAAGAGGCTTCCGTGGATTTCCGAAGCTCGGGATTATTAGTAAATATTCTCGCGCGCGATCTTCCGATCTTCAGATACGTACACCCGCGGCTCGAGAGCCAGAGCCTGCACTCGGTGCGCTCTCGACACGCTGGAAAATGCATGGGTGAGGATCAACGACACCGGTGCATGAAAAATACCCGAGAAACAAAAAATGGGAACGAAACGCGCATAATAATTCGAATCAACGGCCGGGCTACCTCTTTTTTCCGCTCGTGGATAAATGATGACGGGCGAGAAAGGAATTATCCCTTTCCCTCTATTGCAAACGAGATATTATTTCGTTCTGAATCTCGTCCAAGGACTCGTTTAATTTTTCATGGGGGTTTTTTTTTTAATGATTTATAATTTTTTTAAATTAGAGAGCATACTTTTAATTCGAAAAATCTCGTGGCTATCTCTCGTTTTACTTTTTGACTCGTATTTCGTTTGCATAATTTTGATAAAATAACATTTATTTTTGTTTCCCTCTGGCGAAATACGCTGAGCTCGAGACGCATTTTTTTGGCTTTCATTATTTTATGCGTTCTCGTAAAAAATTTTTCACGTCATATCGCTTCGTTACGTGCCATGATAATGCATCTCTATTTATTTTTATGTGTTGCAAGATTTTTAATTTATTTGCGGGCTCGTACCGTAATTGTTTTTCGTACTTTCCTCGTATACATACGTTCGTTATCTTGTTAGCGCATGTACTTTCTATCAAATCCTTAAAATTATTTCATATACAAATTTTAGACTACAAATCCTACCGTCTCTGGGAGGGTACTTTTTTTGGTTTTAAAAATCTTTTTCATCTTGATACAGAACTCGAACTCACCTGGAACAGAAAAAAATTATAATTTTTTTAAAAATGCATTCGAGTTAAAAACATATTTTGAAAGATAGTTAAATTTTTTGTTTGAAAATGTCGGTCACGAAGAATTTTCTTTTTTTTTTCAATGTTGAAGGAAAATAGAACATTTTCGAAAAGTGGTGAAATTTGAAGTGAGATTCAACGAGTGGCTGTCGGTTCTCGAGCAACTTTTTTAGAATTCTGAGTATCCCAACTTCGAGCTACGAGCTTTTAATTTTTTTTTCTTCCTTTCTTTCGTGAGCTTATATACTCTTCTTTCCGCCTGTTCTCGTTGCTGCGGTTCAATCCGAGCAGGAATAAAATTTCGAACTCGTTTGAAATTCGAGACAAAACCGCTCGGAGTTATTCGAATCACGTTCGTTGAAATTTTCACTTTTCGAAAAATAAACACGAATGTTGAGAGAATTTAAGAAAAAAGAGAATTCGAAATATCGCTCGAATATCCCTGTTTCTTGTACGAAAACTATGAACAAATTTTTGGAAATTTTCAAAGATAAACATCATCGACGAGAGCTCGCTTAAGAAAATACGAGAGTTTATCACTTTAAACTGCCAAGTTATACTCGAAAGCTGTCGTTTTTCCTACCCCAACGTTTTTCACTTATCTCTTTTTGCAGATAAAACAGCGTAACACGGTTTTCGGTAAACGCGGGTAATTCTTGAGTGAGCGAAGCGTGAGTCCTGCTGGATGTTTTTTTTTCTGGGTGCAAGCCAGAAGCGGTGGATAAAACGGAAGCAGAAAAAAATTTGTCTGCATGCTCGTGAAAAAGAGAAAGAGAGAGAGAGAGGGAATCGCGATAAACGCAAGTGAGAGTCGCTTCAGTTTTTTTTTCTCTGAATAAAATTGCTACCCGTTTAAGAATGTCTAGGTGACATTTTTTATTGCCCAAGCACGAAGTAAAAGTGATACCTCTATTCGAGCTTTCGATTTTTCTGAATTTTGCTTGCTTTTTCATTGCAAAATGAAAAAGAAAAGATAGAAAATACACAGAGAGATAGGGAGATTGTAGTGATCATGAACTATTTTCGAGGGAGCAGTGATCGTGGTTGGAAGTTATTGGGATGCTGAGAGCACCAGGAGAGGCTGCCTGGAAATAAGTCCTTAATTGCTCGAGCCTCGTATATGCCTTATTCTCTCTCTCTCATATATCTTGCCAGGCATCGTCTCTCGCACTCGGCTTGGGTACAAGTCACACAAGTTCGAGGTCCAATTTGTGGATGGATAATTATCGCTCGAGTTTCGTAGAACCAAGCCTTCCCAATCTAGACATTGAATAATTGGATTCTAATTAAGGATCTCGACCCATTTTTGTTTCGAGACGTACACATCATCCCCCATCTCTGTGATATTGTATCGAAATGTGCAAGCTGCACATATCGATGTACGAGCTGATCCCAATTATTCTTGTTTCTCGTTACAGGAAACAATACATATTATATTATCAACTGTTTTTTTCTTTTGAAACCATAATAATATGTCGATACTTCATTTATGGATGTTATATGATTTTGCAAAAAAATTTTAAGAAATATATTCATTAATTTGTGAAAAAAAAGTTACAACGAAACATAAAAAATAATAGCAGCAAACTGTAATTTTGTATTCACAAAGGTAAATAATTATGTTAGTCAATCAATATTTCAATTGACTTTGAAGTGAAAATAAAAAAAAGGTTGAGAGTAAATAAGATATTTTAGATTATGGGGTGTTGAAGAAAAATACGTCGGGAAGGTCGGAGTTCTGTGACTGGCAACGACTCAAATGGAGGTGTTTCTTTTTTTTTCTTTTCGACGAGGCTTTTGCTCTGCCGGTCCTCGGCTTAATAGGAGCTCAATTGATGAACCTTGGATCGAAGAGCCGTCTCCTGACGATTCTTCTTTTTTCTCGAGAAAATCCGGTAATCCCCCCCGTGCTTTCCCTTTTTCTTCTCGTCTCGTCCTTTAATGAATACACACGTATACATTTATATTTCTGGCGCTGATAAAATGTTCGAAAGCTTTGCGAAAAGGTGTTGAACGCTTCTCACCGTCTGCCGAGCTCCTGCTTCCATCAATCTTTTCTCTTTTCTCTCTTCTCCTTTTCCTTCTCCTTCCCTTTTCTTTTTATCGAATAATTTCGAGTCTCATACATACCAAGGAACGTTCATCCCTACTTCATTTGGGTCTTGCATCGGAGATCAACCTTCCATTTTTTTTTCTCCACAGAAACTCGAGGCTTTCGAATAACTGTCAGAAAATTTAATTTTATTCGGCTTGAATGGTATTCTACTTATTTATATAAGAAATATAACGATCGTTCTTGAAAGTATGTCCTAACCTGACGCTTGTCGAACAATTAACGAGTAAAGAAGAAAATAAAAAATAAAAAAAGACTTTATCGAATAAACAAGTTATATTTTCCGTCTCGCTTTTCTCCGGGGTTAAAAAAAGTAGTGAATTTCTCGAGAATAAGACCGCGATCCCGGTTGTCTCCGTGGACGAGGTGAAGGGAAGAAACGACTTAAACGAGTTCGACCGAAGAAGTCGTCGGGAACTCGGGCGTACATAATTTGTATGAAAATTTGTCTTTGTAACTTCGGGAACAAGACTTTGAAGGATTTTCCGCGACTCGTCGCGAGAAAAGTATGGAAACGGGGAGGAAAAATGTCGGGGAGAAGCGTCAACGGAAGAAAGTTCGTTTGGAGTAAACGAGCGGGTAAAGCAGATATAATTCGCGGAAATTTTCCAAGCTATACAGAGACACACAAATGGAATTTGTGATGACGACTACTCGCGTGTATGCAAAATTTTGTAATAAATTTAACATGTGCGGCCTCGACGCGTTTCTCCGGCGTATCTTTCTCTACCGCTCGGACCGAAATCGAAAATGCTAATTTTCACTCGCTGATGTGTATTCCGGGGGTTTATGGATTGTCCCGGGTCAAATGGAAGAGAGCGAGACGGGAGTATATTTTGGCGGTTAGCTTATGAAGCGAATGTATGAAAAGCACGCGACGTGTGACGAAGTTACCCCGTCGATCGGAAATATCATCGGTAGAGTAACTCAAACATGCAATAATGAAACGAGTTCTCGACGCATTATTGTCATTGTTAATTCCAATAATACTGATATTTGGGCAACCAATTTGCTAGATCTCCCGCAGGGTTACAAGCTCGCGTATATTCGCCGAAGCAAATATTATTTCGTTTCGGTCCATTTCCATTCTGATCCCATCTGGAAAAATAGGACATCGATCCGACTCCCAAAAATAGTTAATGAGGCAATCGAGCAAAAAAAATTTCCTTTTGTTGGCCTGACGAAAGCTCGCGTGTACGATTCGAAGAGGGAGCTTGTTAAAAAGAGAATAACGAAATCGCGAATCGAGGATTGTGTCGGATATTTTATGAAGCTCCAATGGAGAAAATTGAAAGATGGTGGAAAAAAATATATTGGAGAAGAGCGAAGGGTTTCCCTGGCGCAAATTTCTTTCAGGCTTGTTGATAAGATCGCGTTCGTACGAGTCGAAATTCTTTCGGTTGAGCTTTTAGTCGGAGAGAAGAGAGAGACCCTTTTTACTCTCTTACATTATTCTATTTCTTTGGCTCTTTTCACTCTTTCTCCCCGAAGATAAATAAGGAAAAACGTGGAGAAAGTATGGAGAAGACTCGGGGCTCGGAAAAAAAGGGAAGAAAGGATATGGAGTGAGTTTAAAAAGAGACCACGCGCCATTTTATTTTGGTTCGTGTCCCTTTTTTTCATGGCTTCCCGTTTTTCGGTTAAACCGGTACGCGCCCGTATAGAGAACGTTCAGCATTTTTTGTCCCGTCTTCGGTAAAAGAACTTCCGGGCATTCGAACCTTGGGATTGTAACGTTTCTACGATTCTCGACTAAAGAAAAAGCCTCGACGACAATCGCTGTACTTCTTCAGCTTTCTTGTCCTGCTCTCGACCAGATTAAAAAAGTTCTCTACTTGCCTGGCGTACTTCATTTCATCGTCGCTTTTCTTTTTTTCACAAAGAACGTGAGAACCAACATTTCAAAGGGAAAATAAAGACAAGTGTTGCTGGGGGTATTTTTTCAAGAAATAAATAAATGTGTTAAAAGAAAAAAAAGGAATAAAGAGTTTATCGTCTTTTTTACAGACAGAAATAACTGCAATTTTAATCTATAATTAAATGATTAAAATCAAACACTAATCTTATGAAAGATTCATAAATTTTCGAAAAAATTCATTATCAATTTCTGTACATATAGTTTTAATTTATAATTTTTAAAATACTTTTTTAACCTAGCAAATCGAAGCTGATTCGTAAATTTACAAATATTTTTTATATTTTATTGATTTTTAAATAATATATTATTATGGCAAATTATTCATAATTGATTAAAAAATGTTTAATATTATATAAAAATCAAAACACGAAAAAAATTTTAAATCCTCAAAATAAAAATACACAGTCTAAATTCAATGAAATTACACTAACACGATGAATTCGTGAAGAGGGGTATACGCATGTATGAATCCTTCGAGTCAAATCGAAAAACATGACGTATGAAAAAATTTGATACACGCCAAGAATCGAGGTCAGACCGAGATTTCGCGGATCATGCGAAAATTCAAAGACGTCTCTCGACGGAGGTGCGCTTATTGCATACTCAAGAATGCAACGCACATTCGTGAAAATGCCCGGAGGTGGTTCTTCTCGGAGCGTGTATCCGGGAGGCCGGGCACTTTCCCGCCGGATTTTCATCCCGCGAGTCTCTTAGCGTGACAAGTTGCGAGCTGTGAGCAAGAGGCTTATCGTGTAACAAACTGAAACTTCCGAGGGTCGCGAAGATACACGCGCCACCTGAGCGAGAGATACAGAGAGAGAGAGAGAGAGAGAGCGAAGTGCGCTCTCCAGGGAATGTTCTTTTCCAGGCTGGTTATAGCCGAGCTCAGAGACGAATCCGAAATCTCCCTGGAGGCTCGAGAGCAAAATCCTCGGATTCCCGAAATCCGCACTCTAATAAAAGAAATAAGAGAAGAATCTTTGATCGAACTTCTCGAACAGGATCGGGAGAATATTTCATTTTTTCATCATGAACGAAAGAAGTATAAAATAGCGTGTGCGCGAGGGGAATCAGAGTTTCCTGCGAGTGTTTTTTTATCCAATTTCTATAAAGGAGAGACATTACGGGAGAAGCGAGAAAACGCACGTTGAATTCTTGTTCGCGCTCCCTCGGTAATTTTCAGAAAAGGTGAATGCGACCTGCTCGGTCAAAAGTCTCGGTTTTTTATTCTTTCTCTTTCTCCAACGTGTCGGTTTTTTTTTTCAGGGAACCTCACGACGGATACGTGTGTTACTCCGCAGTGAATTCTATGCACGTTAGGTTTGCCTTGGCTTCCAAGCGATGAGTTTCTTTGCATATTAGTGCGCTTTTCGCCGGCGGTCCTCTTCTTTTCACCGGTTCAGCCTTTGTGACTGTTTCCGGGCAGTCTTTGCCACCGTCGCCATTAAACGCCCCTTCTCAACGGGGCTCGCCATCGCGAAAGAAGTTGGAAAGTCATTCACGGTAATTTTATCTCGGCGTCTTATCCTCTAAGCAAGTCTTTCGCGCGCCCTCCCTTATCTCCGGTCTCTCTCCCGCTCGTTTTTCTCCTCTCCTCGTGCCTTATTCTTTTCTCAACTCAGAGCTTTAAGTGTATATGTACGAGAGGGCGAAAAAGCTCAGGTTATTCGAGACGAGTGCCAGAGAGAGAGGCTTTGGAAAATAAACTTGGCGAGTTATTTTTCCTCGTCATTAGTCCTCCGTTTCATATTTTTTGACAATTTCATTCGCGCGGACGGAGATCGGACAAGACGACATTCGATGCGGCGAGAAAAAAATATAATGAAAATATTCCTGGGACTCAGACGCAAAATCACCAGGAATTAAGAGGCTTGTGAGAGTTCGGAGGGAAATTTTTGATGTGGAGGAAACTTCAACGGGAATAACGTTTCTATCCGACTTCGAATTACGCTCGTAAAATCTTCACTTTCTTGCCCAAAGTTCTCGAACCTCGTTCTATCGTTAACAGGCCACCGCCCAGGCTGAGTATATACTCACGAATCGTAGAGAGGAATTGTTTCGTACCGTACGTAATCTCATTTTCCACGAGTACATAAACGAAGAAGCAAGTGCGAACTTCTTGAATCAAGAGGATTCAAAATGAACCTGCGGATCCCATCTTTATTACTTCATTTTTATCACTTTATTGCTTCGTTTCTCTAATTTATATTGTTTTGCTCGTTAAGCATCTAACTTCGTTCTTGCGTGTTTTATCGCTTCGAGACTAAAAAAATAAATAAAAACAATGAAAAACGTCCATTAAAAAGCCAACTGAATGGATTTTATCGTAATATAAATAAACAGTAGAGCGATATGAACAATTATTTTAATGCAAAGGTTCAAACGTGACTCTCCTTTTATGCATTTTTTATTTTACAAAATGTAAAACCATCGTAATTTACTTTTTGTTTTTCTTGTATCGCGATTCAAGAAAAATTGATGTCTGAATAAACTTTGAGCACTGATACGCTTGGAAGATTCGTGAAAAGTCAAACTATCAAGGAACAATGGTAATGTGAATTTTTATTTTCTCGTCGTTTATTTTTTCCAGCGCAATATCGTTGGGGATAAGTTAAGCCGGAGAAGGATCCACGTCGCCGGAAGATCGTTCGCGCTAAACATATTTCGTCCTGATAACTTTGTCCCGTACGTGGAAACGCGACTACGCCTTTCGGCGAAACGATTCTGGAGGTACGATCGTCGATTTACGGGCCGGGGCGATGCCACTCTCATAAATCCTTTAAACGGCAATTCAGGCTGACCCATTATCGCGCCGCCATACTCTCAAGCACCTTCTTATCGCGCCAGAGGATATTTTGAATATAAAAACCAATGTGCCTCCTCTCGTTCGGGTCCCTTTTCCTCTTCGCCGTCGTCAGACTTCGGCGAAGATCCTTCGGGCAATTTCGACAAAAAGGGAGACGTTTTCACGTGCAAATCGCTCTTCAATATTTTCACGAAAGATGAGCTAAAAATCGAGAAAAAAAAATCTTAAAAACATTTTTAGTTTTTTTTCTCTCTCTTTTTTTTTTATCGCGCAGTCGGTGCTCTTATCTCCGGTACGAGCACTTCATCGAGACGCGAATTTACCGAGAATAGCCGGATACAAACCGAGCACTCGGCGGGATTTTTTCTTCTTTCGTTTCTCTTCTTTTATTTTTTTTAATTAACGCGACTATACAGTGCCCTTCCCTTGGAAATAATGACGTCGTTTCCGCTATTCCTCTTTCTCTTTTCCGTACAGCTCGCTTACCCCTCTCACTGAGATTTCCACCCGACTCTCGAGTGCCTCCGACCTCACTCCGTTTCGCAACTTTTCATCAGTCTTTCCCTCTCCCCCACCCTTTTTCCGACAATGACGAATATTGTTTTCGTCATAGCCAACCTTCGTACGGTTTAATTGTCAGACCTTTTCTCGCGCTCGGATCCCCCGTTGCGTTGAAAATTAAGGAAACACAGTCTTGAATGGAAAGAGCGGTTAAATAAAAATTGCGAAACCGCCCCAAGACAATTCGCAGCGTGAAATAAATCTGAAATCAAAATTTAATTTCGTCTTTGTATCCGTGTTTCCGTATTATAATCGAACATTTTTTTAATACTTTTGCGAATTGAAGGGTTGGAAAAAAGTTTAAAAAGGGCACGTTGATTAAGTATTCGTATATATGTAGTTTTCGATTTTTTTGATTAAATTATTGGTGTGAAATTAAGAAAAAATTGAATACTATTATAGGAATATCATTTTTTAATTATGAAAATATCAATCGTCGACGAATCTGAGCGTTGATGGTTTCTGAACTCGTGGGGAGAGGGAAGAAAGACAAAAAGACTCGCGTGAGAGTGGGAGGAAAAATTGAATGGAAAATTCGCGAGAGAAATTGGATTGGGAGGAAAGGTCTGACAGAGTGTCTACTTGACGATCCTGGCCACGTAACGCGCGCTACCTACGTTGAATTATTACATATTCTTTTATTCTACGCGGTTATGCAATACGTGGCCTGTGAGCCTCCGAGCTTTCATAATAAAGCTTGCGTGTACACCCATCATTTTTTTCCAGACCAATTTTCCGTCCGGGTTAAACGAGGTGACGAGGAATTTTTTGCAACGTGAAAAATCTTTTCTCGCCGGCGTCCGCTCCTTTTTTTCTCCTTCGACGTGACTCAATGACTTGCCAGTCAACTTTTCACCGTTTATATCGATTCAAAATTTTCTATCGCCATTGATAGCAAGTGGAACAAAAGCGGGAAAAGGATGGAGAAAGAAGACTCGAAGGGCCTCGACTTTTGGTACATCATTTTTCATTTTTATTTCCAGCGACTGTCGTCAACCGAGTTCCGGCTCGTGGACGATCCGCGGAATAGCGTCACGCTCGCGATGAAAAAATAATCGTCACGCGAGCTCGAGCTTTAGAGCCAAGGCTCACAACTTTTTCAAACTTCTTCTCTAATCCATTATAAAATTTTCTTAATGCTTCCTGATCTCGACGTAGAGCTTTTCGTGGAGAAAATAAACATCGACGCTCCTGGCTACTTCCAACTATTTCAGTTCCGAAGTTTACGACTTTGCTCGAACGAACCGGTGAAGCTTTTCGACCTCGCCTTGATTAAATTATAGCTGGGAACGTGCGAAAACATACACCCCGTGCAAAAAGCAAACATGCAAAAAGTCGAAGGTTTGCAGAAGTATTTGAAATTTCCGTTCACATTGAAATCCTTTTAAAATATTGTAACTTTCACCCTGATTTCTTTTTTACTTCTAAACCTGAAAGCTAGCAGAACATATTTTGATCAGTGTGTTAATAATACATAGAAATAACAGTAATTTTACCAGAAATAATGTATTCAAAATTCGATGAAAAAAAAAATTGTTTTAAACACAATTTTCTCAATTATTATAATAAGAGGTAAAATTTTCGGTAAATATCCTCGTTAAAATTTACCAAAGTAGATCGAGCATTTTGAGTTTAGTTCTGTAATTGTTGCTTGCTTTGACGTGGAAAGCTCGGGCGAGAGCCAGAGGGAAGGAAAATGAAGTCTGATTAAACTAGTTTTCGAGATAGCGAGCAATGGCTAGGAGTTCCATGCCGAATGCTCAAGAAAATCGTGGCCAAAGTTTATAGTCTCCCTGGCATACTGGCGTCGAGTGAAGCGTGTGCTTTGAACAACAAACATTGTTGCGTATGAGTCTTAATTTTACTTTCCCGCATCTGGTCGTGTTCCTCGCGAGAATATTCTATTAAGGCATGTTATAACGCGTGCCTCTTTTATGAGAAAACATTCTACTTCCCGTTGTTGCCTTTGTTTCCTGTTCCTCGACGTTTCCTCAGAATCCAAGCATTCTCCGAAACTTACCGAAAATTTTTCTCTTCGCGCGCGCAAAATAATAATTACTAAATTTTTATTTGCTTTTTTTCGTCCAATATAGTTTTTACCAGAATAGCTGCAAAAAGTTCGAACTGATAAAATGAAAGTAGAATGTTTCGTCGTAAAAATTATTGACGAAATATTTTTATACTGTACAATTTCGTTTCAAACTTTAATCAGAAAATATATATGTTCACTTTAACCAAAAAAAACTCTCAATGTGGATCTGGTCAACATTTTTGTACCTCTTTTGTCACTGAGAAAATTTTAAATCTTTTTTTGGATAACTGTCAATTATATATTATATATATTCCTTATTTATAAAATAGAACTGTCACGCTTAGAGTGAAATAGACCTTCCGAGATTCTAATTGGCTCTCAAAAATTTATTTTTGTTTCGATGGTTATTCCAAATAAATTCATAGATGTAAACTGACAGTTTGCACAAAAAGAACTGACAGATTCTCAAAACGTCAATCTTTAACCAAAGTTAGCACGCGCGAAGCGCGTATAAAAATTTATAAAGTAGAACTGTCTTCTTCTTTCTTCGTTTGCTCGCTGTTGCGAGCTGGCACTGCGGTACTGGCAAGCACCATGAAGGCCAATGTTTGTGTGATTTTATTTTATTTTATT
>JAPYYW010003541.1:0-20126 GCA_030522545.1 Cremastinae sp. A BG-2022a | reverse complement strand
TTATCAATTTTTCAATATGAATTCTTGGATTGCGCCCCGTATAAGTAATATTTTTGTTACCTGCAAGAAATTTTGCCATCAAATATTCTGTTTTAAAAAAGACATGAAACTCATAATCAATTTATACAGTGCATCAAACGAAATTGTATGAAGTAGAATAATTGTAAAACATCAATTCAAACATGTTGAAACGGAAAAAGCGGCCGCGTTGCTGCTCGTAAATAAAAATGGGATTGAAATAAAAATGGACGTTTTATTACCTTTTCAGGATGATCGGTAGGCATTCCGTAGAGGGCGTTTTCAGCGCGTGCCAATCTTCCACTGAGTCCGAGAAGAAGGCTCGTTATTTTTCCAACTTCCTCAACGTGCAGACGATACTTGGACGCCTCGGCGGGACGCGCTACTGCGGAGACTCGCGACGATACGCGAGCTCCCAAAGCCTCATTTAATTCGCCCTCTTCTCGTACAGCTTCTTGCTCGGCCCTCAAGACCAGGACTTTTTTGTCCAACCTGAGAACAAGTTCCTCCTGCAGACAAAAAATTGCTCATTTAAATATCAGCATGCACTATAATCAGAATTTAGGAGAATTTCGAAAATAACTTTAGAACGAATAAATAATAACTTTGTTATTTCATTATTCGAGGACTACTTAAGGTATGGTGCGGTCGAGTTGGGCCGAAGTCAAATTTCGTCTATAATTTATTTTTATTTATGTACAATTAGATTATATAAAAGCTATGATAAATTTAATTGTTTGATAACAAAATATAATAAACTCGTTTTAGGCTTCTTGATAATAAATTAATAATTAGTACTCGGAAATAATAACGACTGAATTTGAATAGCGTACATAACCTGGGTTATTCCGTATGACATTTAGACCAATGTTTGGAAGAAGTTATTTTTTTCGTTAAAAGATGTTTGACTTTATATAGAGAAAAAACTTTTTTCCAAGTTTTAAATAAACTAAAGTTAAGCAAATATTTAGTAATATAATTATAAATAATACAAAATGTAATCGATGAATAAGGATTTCAGTACGTTACACTCGACTAAATCCAAATAAAGCGTGCGTCGCATCGCCATGTTATTTTCCCTAATATCTTCTACTAGAAAGAAAGATCCGTTGTGTGACAAGGATACCAGCCGCAAAATTGCATTAATTATGAAAATTTGAAGAAATCCTGTAGTAAATTAACATGAAATCGTTGATACATAGTTTTCTTACATATCAATGATTATAGTGAGACTTTTTTTGGCCATTAAACGATTAATTTTCAGTATAAATTGAAATTTAGATAGTTGACGTGTCATCTGAGCCTTATGCGCCATGAAAGTAATGTTAAATTATTTATTAATTACGTCAAAACTACACGGTAAATTGATTTGAAATTTGGTATTCGTATAAAGCAAAGTCAGCTCTTTCGATTTGATGCAAAAAAACATAGTGTAAACGTGACCCCTAATTCGACCGAACTACCTTAAACGTAACGAAAGATCTCAATTTGAGCGATACAATTTATTCTGCCAAGTAAATGAATTTAATACCTTCTTTTGCCTAAGATCGAGACTCTCGTTGGCATTGTTGGTAGAATTAGAATGCGCCGAAGTGTCTGAATTTGTCGAAATATCCTCGTTGGTTACGTCACGTGAGTATCTGGTGAGAAATCTTGCTTTGCCCTCGGAGGTCGTGAAGTAGGCTGAGTTGGGTGAAAGAGGACTACTTGGATCGGTCGTTGACAGCGGAGTTGTCGGCGTCGAAGGCATCGTCTCGTTCCTTCATCAAACAAAAATATTTCATTTTATTCGAAAATTTCATCACAAAGATTACATTTTTTTTTCAATTTTCAACACTGTTAGAAATGAATTTTGATGGAAAAACGCGTGAATGCAACGATCGAAAGAACAATAACCCAGCACGAATAATGGAAACGGACCTTAGTGTTGACTGGGTTGCGTCAACTCGCGACAGTGACTCATGCAACCGCGAATCAATAAGAGAGTGCATGGAAAAAGTGTACGGCTGTAGACACGTAGACAGGATACGCGATTACAAGGAAGTTAAATAGAAATCAATCGTCCATATAATACTACGACACGTACTTTAAAATGTCATGAAAAAAAAAAGAAAATTATCCGTGGATACTCGTGTCTTTTTTGTACTTTGGTAAAAAAAAAACACGCGTTTTGACGAAAGAAGTTCGGGACTTTGAGAAAAGGAGAGTCGGTGACCGTTTTCAACGACGATTTGCGTGAAACTGAATAAACGAGCGAGTCTGAACCTAGTCGTAGGACAAAAATCCGGCGCCCCCCTTCCCCATCCTTTTTTTCATCACAGCCCCTCGTGGTAATACCTATACTCGATGACAATATCATTTATGGGCAAGTTGCGTAATTTCATCGTCGTAGAGTGCACTTTCACTCGCCTTGAACGCGCGTACGGGAAAATATCTTTTACCAATGAATCAGTACTGAAGTATGTTATATAGCGTATAATTTTCGATAAATTGAATGAACGCTGACCTTGCGGATTTATTTTTATCGAGTGAAATCGCGAGCGCGATTATTTCCACGAGAGGTTAACGTCCTGCCGTATCGGTTCGGCGAGAGAATTTTTTTATTATTATTGGAAATACAAAAATGAGGAGAAGAGAAAAATACAAATTCCGTCACGAAGTTATTTTTTGCTCTAATGGAATCTCGAGTGCGCGATAAATCCGTCTACGTGTGTCCCGAAAAGTTGAACAAAAAGGCGTTAATTGAAAATTGAGCGAGAAAGAGAAATCCGGAGCTGAAAAACGATATAGAGGATCGTGACAAGAGACGAAATAAGTCGATTTAAAATCAATTATCGCCGAGTATCATCAATAACAATTATAAACGATTTTTTTGGCGCCGAGTGTGTTCGCGCCCACGCGCTAGAAAATCCGTGCGCGAGCCTGAGAACGGCGAAAGGGACGGAGAAAGAAGAAAAGAAAAGAAAAGAAAAGAAAAGAAGAAGAAGAAGAGAGGTTTAAAAAGAGAATCGATCGTCACGCGATGTCTTCGCGAGCACGTGAGCTGGATTATGTCCTAACGGGTTATCGGGTAAAAGCAACACTCTCTTTTAATCGAGGCCTCCTCGCGTGAGTTTCCCCGGGCAATGAATTCGAAGCGGTCCCTTCGTTCTTTCGAAACGTATATCGACGAGATTGTTTCTCTCCTGTCTCAGAGCTAATTTACCAAAAAGATCGAAAAAAAACTACAATCTACGTCTAATTATGATTTTCTCTTCATTTTGTTACGTACTTTGCATCGTCTTCGTTCTCGTTCTCTACCGCATTTGTCGAGTTCAAGTCGTCCAACGACGGCGGTCGTCTCGGTCGCGGCTGCAGTGTCGCCTCCACCCTGAAGAGACCCGACACGTAATCCGTTGGTTTTTTGTGTTCCGGTGCTGGGACTGGAAAGAATAAAATTATTTTTATTTTTTAGTCAAATGCCTGTTATTTGGAGATTAATAGGACAAGGAGCAATATTTATTTCTGAAAATCAAAGTACATCGAACTCGGACGCATTCTTTGCACGAGAGACGAGAGGTAATCTAATAAACGCGTGTATGCGGCTGTAGACCGTTGATCGCGTTAACGCTTTTATTAAATTGAAAGGTCGACGTTCGGGTCGCTCCGTTCGGACCCGCTCGGCTTCTCGCTCTCTTTTTTTTTTCTTCGTTTTAGCACTCGAGGGAATCCCACGCGGGGCCCCGCATACCACGAATTAATTCAATCGCCGTTTCTTTTTTTTTTCCAGGGAGAACGTGTAGTCAGCGAACTAAAACGTTCCAATTTATGATTTAAGGTAACTCGAGAAAATAAATTGAAAATAAACTTACGAAGAATCGGAACGAGTTTGTCGTTGGGGCCGAGTTGATTGGCAAGATCTCTGCTCAGTTCCTCGCACTCGATCTCTTCGGGCAACTTTCTTCTCGCGACGGCGACAACGTCGTTTTCCGCTGAATTCTTGGAATCGCTGCAATCTTCGTCGTTCAAGGCTTCGGTTTGGGACGCTGCGTCGATCGTCGTCGAGTTGACCCTGAGGACGATTTCGCTTCTCTGGATTAGAGTCAGTCCCTCGATCCCGGGTTGGGGCGAGACGCAGGGCGAATTTTTTTCGACCGGCGAATATCGGGGCGACGTCGACGACGACGATGACGATGAGGCAGAGGAGGACGAGGAGGACATTTTGGAAGCTGCGCTCGACAGTGAGGATGAACTTCTTCGCAGACGAGCGTTCGAAATCGTGACTTCGGTCTGACTCGACCTGCCTCTCGGCGAGCTCAATCTCGTCCACGTGTTGTCCGTCTGCGTGGGACTGGAAATCTTTCTCCTCGCCATCGTCTGTCCCCTGGACGAATTTTGCTCCGTCTCCCTCAAGTTTTTGGAATGTTCCTGCCTGACGGAGACTTCCTGACTGTTTCTCGGTGAGGATCTCGTCGAGTTATTCGCCTCGCTGGAGGACCTCGTCGAGGCCGAGCTGGAGCTCGAGCAGCTCCCGGATCTTCTGGGAACCGCTCCGCGAACTACGGACCTGAGAGGATTCGCCTCCTCGTGGAGGAAGCTCGGGGACCTCGGGGGCGAGGAGAGGGGAGGCGAGGGTTTGTCGCCCCTCGACTCGAATTCCGAGTCCTGCTCGGGCGCGCTTGGGCTCCCGTTGAAATTGAGAGTCAGACTCGGAGCGACTCGTCTCTCCGCCAGGGCGTTTCTGCGATTCAGCAGCTCGACGTTCCTCGAGGTCATCTCGATCGTCGCGCTCCTCTCCCGATAAAAGTCCTCGATCCCGTGATTAGTCGCTTCCCCGTTCGCCGGGGACGACAAACGCGAGAGTGGCTCGCAGCTCGAGGCGAGTTTCCTTCGTTCCCTCTCGAGGTGTCGATTTCTCCCGTTTAGCGTGTAAACGCTCTGCTGTGGCGAGGCTCTCTCCTTATTGCTGTACTCGTGCTGCTGCTTCTCCTGCTCGCTCTTTAATCCGACGTTGTTGTTGCTGCTGCTGCTGCTGCTCTCGTTCCTGGGCCTGTCCGTCGTCTGCTGGAGCTTCTTCGTCAGGTCGCGGGACAATTTGTTCATAACCTCGTTGGAGTGGATCGAGGATGAGTTTCGCTCCTCGATCCGCTGGTGGAGCGCGTCGATGCTGTGCGACTTTGCGAGCTCGTTCAGCTGCTGGGGACTCTGGTGCTGGGACGATTTGTGACTCTGGTGAGGATGATGCGGCGTTACTCGGAGCAGTACCGGATCGTCCCGATCCCGGGAGCACGCGGTGCTCTTATTGTTGTGATGCCAGTCGTCCAGACGGGCGGTCGGCGACATCGTTCTCTTGTAACTGCCCTCGCTGTCCGGAGCGCCCCGTTCCCGTCTGTAAGCCAGATAAGACGCCTTCGATTGGCTCCTGAAACGAGAGAATAAATATCGGCGTCGTTAGAGCGTATACGCGGATCCAGGAATTCGCAATAAAGTATCATTAACAACTGTATCTCGTGGAACAATCTCAGATTCCGATATAAAAGCAGGATAAGGAAACGAAGTGGCGAGTGCGGATAAACGATAAGAATAAATAAATCCGCTCTCCGCGCGATTCTCTAGAAATCGAACACTGCAAAAACTCCGTTGAACTATAAATAAACACAGATTAACATGTAAATAACGAAATAAAAAGCGGCGAGTTACGTTGGGGGGAAAAAAAAACGAAATTGTATCTCAGATCTTGCAATTCCTTGGACAGATATAAGAGTCCGGAACGATTATTTTCCGGAGATTAGACTCTCCCGCGTGCGTTCGCGTTGCGCAATTATTGATTCCATTAAGCTTTTATATATTATACGGTGCGCGAGGGAGCGACGTAACAGAGGTCGTACATAGTTTTATTCGATCGAGCGGAACGAACACAACTCCTCGCGGTGGTGATACCATTCGCAGGATCCTGTAATACTCGTCGTAAGTCGCTCGAGACACTCGGGCGCAAACGCTATCGCTCTCGATCTTCTCGCCTGTGCTCGCCGGGCCAGCGCGCATCTGAGCGTGTGCATGCACGCTCATCGCCGATGCTATACGGGGAGGCCGACAATGAAGCACTTGTAAGCTTATCTCGCGATTAGAGAGACTATTAGTCCTTCCCCCTAGCCGGTGTCTTGCCAACGAGCAGCAGGAGACACTGCCGCTCAAATTCAATCCTGTATTATTCCATAATAACACGCCGCATATCCGCTCCGATACCCCATTCAACCATTATTATTCATCTCCTTTGCGAATATTTTCCAGATTTTTATAACCTATTATTTTTTTTTCTGTCGACATTTTTTTAAGGATTCCGGGCCAAAAATAAAAAACACAAATAACATCTCTAAAACGTCGTGTAAAAATTTCATGACGATTAATTGATAAATTATGCAATAAATATGTATCGGAAAAAATCGACATTTTCGAAAAAAAAACGCAAATAACCTTCAAAAGACTTGTGGAAATTTTGAGTCAACATTTATTTTCGTATTCAGCAAGAGTCTAATCGATTCCATTTCCTGTATAGATAAAGAGAATGCTGTTCAAAAACCGAGAATGCATGTCGAATTTTCATGTTTTTAAAGTCAAGGTTTTTCGACAGATTATACATTGCCAAACTGATTTTTACTGAAGTTCACTTTCTTTTTGAAATTGTATAAATAAATTGTTTTTCAGTAATTATAAAGTCAATATGGTATGATTTTTTTATATATACGCGTATATTATATAGGGTAAACTAAAACCTATCGAATTTATGGCTTTAAAAGGTTCTGTAAAAAAAGTCTTTAGAGTCGAATTTCTAGACTCACTCTAGAAATTCAACTCCAAAGACTTTTTTAAAGAGAATTTCATAATTTGAATTTTTAGCTCCAACTGTTCAAAAGTTATTCCATTTTTAATAAAAAAAAATTTTTTTTACATTTTATTTAAATGGGAAATTTCAAATGCCGAGCGACACCATTTAAAATTGAGCTAAAATTTTTTCCCAACGCGGAGATTTTTTTTGTCGGTAAATAGAACCTTTTAAAGCCATAAATTCGATAGGTTAATTTTTTTGGCTCACCCTAGCGTATATATTTGAATTCAATTTATGCATGACGACTAATTATTTTTGTCGAAACGACAATCGAGGTTGGCACGATCGTTAATGTTTTCGATACGGTTTGTTAAATATTTGCTGTGAAAATATAGATATATCGCTTGATGAACTTTCGGCGAGCAAGTGTTGCCGGTTCGTCTGGAATTCCACGGGGCTATGAATAATATCACGTTTCGGTCTTATCTCCACTCTCTGGGAAAGAAAATAAATTTTTCAAAGAGGAACTGATAGGAATTGAGTCACGTTCGCGCGTCGGGAGACTTCGCAATCGCCGGTCTGCCAACCTGTATATTTGCCAATCGCCTGGAATACGCGCGCGTATATACATACGTGAGAGAGGGCAGCAGGCGCGTCGGGAGAATACGAAAAAAAGGTTACATCCCGGAAACGCAGAAGCGAACGAGGGACTTCCCGCGAAGAGCGCTAATAACCGACGAGCCGTGCTGGGTCTTCTCACACTTTGCCAATAAAATCTCTCTTATCTACGTCGATTTAAAAACAGAACAAATATTTAAAATAAAAACGTCGTTGAGAAAAATATAACCTAAGAATTTTTACTCGCAAATGTGATTTTTCGTCAGAATAAGTAATTGAAGCGCGCGCGATAAAAATAATTGTACCGGGTTCCTGCGAAAAAAAGTCCCGCGCGGGAGCGAGAAAAGGGAAATCTCGGCGGAGGATGAAAAAAAAAAAGTTTGAAATAAAATAATGGAGAGATATATCGTGTCTGGTGTGACGTTGTAATCGCGAGTGTTTATAGTCGGTATTATAGAGGCAGCTATTAAAAACCGTTCGGTCATTACGACATCGGGCTGTAATTAGCAGCTGCTCGTTGTGCACTTAACTATAACTATAACTTTCGTCGCTGGTAGTTGGGTTAGCGTGAGTTCCCGAGACTGGCCATGGACGAGATAAAAAATAGTATGAGCGAGGGCATAATTAAACATATTTTCAAAGTTAATAAAGAAAAAGCGCGAATAGAAAAATTGTATATAGTATTAATTAAAATCGTTGTTTTTGTTTCCTCGATTAAAATTTTTCACGCTCGAGAATAATTTCGCGCTCTCCCATCAGACCCCGACGAATTCACGAGGAAGCCACCGCACAATAATGTACGCGTACAAATATATAATAACAATGATAATAATGCGAGTATACGAGACGCGGAAGCGCGTAACACGAGTTCGCACTTATTGTTTCAGTCTCATCGGATCCCCGGCGGGGTTGCCTCGCGCGCGTTAAATTCGAATTACAAATTTACCTTCGTCGAAAGTGAAAACATCTCGCGCTCAGCCGCGTTTTACGGACGTAACGGCAAACAGGTTTCACGCGCACCATTTTCGTGCAGAACAAAAAATGACGAAAAGCCTCTCGATGAATTTCCGATAAGACGAGAGAATAAGAAGCTGCGCGATGTGAATTACTAAAATAACAAGCTCGCGCGCGTAAACAACTCTCGCACTTTCGTTGCGAAATAACTTTATATTGCGACGGTTTTGTCAAAGAGTAACACGTTTTTCGTTGAACAGGACAAAACAATTAGTCTGAAGAGAGTGACCACACTGGGAGTTTCCTTTTTTCGTTGTTTCGTCAGATCTTGTGCGATCTCGCGAACGTGTATACATATTATTGTCACGCGCGAGGTCTCTCTCCGGAAACGTATCCGAGTGTCTCGCATCGCAGATTTCCGAGCAGAAAGTATAGTATATACGCGCCCGCATGTGCAAACGCTCTTTTATTCCGTATAGCGAACGAAACCGAGAGGCGAATTAAATCGAAATTACGAATTTGCAACACGCACGAAAGTGAAAACGATGGGGCTCGGAGATCCACGGAGTCAGATAAGCCGGATGATTATTTAGGCATGTTTTATTCGCTGCGCGGGGACCAATCTTTATTTTTTCGTCAGGAATAAAGGACCGCTGAAGAAATAACAGGAAAGAATATTAAAATAAAAACGAGGGATCCGCAGTCCTTATTTTTTCGCAATAAACGTGTCGAGCGAGAAAATCTGTCTCGAGTCTCTGATTTTTCGCAAATGAAACGGACAAAAAATTATTTTGAAGTAAAATGAAAGAGGCGCGCTGCTTCTCGCGCAATCTCACATTTTATTCGTCTCTCGCCGGTGATGAGGCCGCGGCGGGATGTAATTGTAACGGAGAGGAGAAAAAATAAATCCGCTGGAGAATCTGCCACGCCCAGCGGAGCAGAGGCTTTCTCACATCAGCTGATGCTCGCGCCCGGGAGAGCGAGAGAGAGCATAAACTTCCTCTATTTTATTCTTTTATTTTCCCCTCTGAATTAACAATCCGCGCGCGCGGAGACAATCCGAGGGAATCTCGTTGCGCGAGAGGCCGAAAAAGCGCTCGAGAAATGTACGTGACACGGTCAAAAATGTCGGGGACACCGGAGACGTTCTCGGATAAGCGAGTTAGCGGTCGACTCGCATTTATTCCTGGTCCAGGAACGTCGGATGTCATCGCGAGCCCGTCATAATTCAACTCTGGACTCCGCGCTCGCTAATGCGACTATTTATACATGTATCTCGGACTCTCGTTCTCTTACACGTAATGTGTATATATACGAGCAAAGACCGCCGCTCGTTTTATTTTTTTATTATTTCTCCCTCGCAGCGGATACGTGGATCGCGAAATCGCGGGTTCCACGACCTCACGCGCGAGCCCGCAGAATCGGACGAAAAAAAGGACAGAAATAAGAGCGGGAGAGAGAGAGAGAGAAATAAGCCGCGACCGGCAGCTGGTCTCGTTGATCTGGAAATGTCGAAACGAAAAGTTGTACATGGAAATTAGCATATAGCGGTGAATATAAGTTTCGTAACGAGTTGACAAATTTCCCGAAATAAGTATACTTTTAGTAAGAGAAAAAATAAACAGAGTCGAGAAATGAAATTACACGCTTCAGCCGCGCGCGAGTGAATAATGGCAATTTTGAAAAAGCTGTTTGACCATTTTAAAGAATATATAGTATATAGTGTAAGGATGCCGAGGACACGCGGCGGGACGCTCGCGCGGATGAGGTCGGGACCTTCAAAGAGGGAGACAAGTCGGGCGCGCGATCCTCCGCGCAATTGCCATCAGTTATTCCATCGAGAAAATAAAAGACGTACGTGTGTACTTTACCTCCGGTTAGAGCGTGTATTATTTACGCTGAATTACGCAACGCTCGACAGAGCCTCCGATGCCGAGATCGCGAAAATCGCTGCTAACTTTTGTTACAGTTTCGAGCAGAACGCGCGCGCCGTGGCCAAGAAAAATAAAAATAGAAAAATATATAGAAAACGAAAAAAAAAACGAGACACACCGTAATAGCAACTGAAATAAAGGAGAAACCGAGATACTTAATGGCAATGATAATAATCGTCGGGCAATAACAATAATGACAATGTTGCGCTTGAAAAACGAGAGGTTGATAGCCCGGGAGCAAAGAAACGAGACACACGCTCTATGGAGAATTTCATCGTTGCGAGGAATAAAACAAAAATGTAATTACCTTTGCATATTACAAAAGAGAGCGATGTGTGCTCGTGTACGTGTATAGTATACCCTCGCAATAATACTTTTTTTACGCATTCCGCGATATTACGATACATTTATGTACGGCTCGTAAATTTTGAATGAAAACGTACCCTTGAACATACTTTTTGTTCTCATACGGAGCGGTATACTATACGTGGAAAAAAAAAAGTGAAGCAATTTTTTCCTCCGCTCGCGGTGAATTTTCTCCCGCAGGTGATATGCTTTTTTTTTGCAAGGTGAAAAGTCCGATTCTTTTCCGGGATATATATTTCTTCTATACTATCAGCGAGGTTTCCCGTTGACGAAATTCAATCGAGGTCGCAGTTTTTAATCGCCCTCGGAAAATTTACGCTGAAAAGCCGTGAACGATGAGAACGAGGAGGAAAAAAGTGGAGCGAGGGAGGGATAAAGCTCGCTCTGAAACGGCGAGGTATACGCGTGGGAAGTTGCGGAGGTTTTTATCAGCTTATCGGCATTGCCCGCATAAAAGTACACTGACACTCGTGTCTGTATATATCGGGCTCTCGCATTATTCGAACGCTCGCCCCGCGAGCCCGAGTATATTTGCGCTCGTTCGCGAGTTTTTATCTATCGAGGCTGAGAAAGGAGGAGAGGAAAAAAAAACGTGCGAAAGGCGTGTATTGTGAGCGCGAAGAAGCTCCTCCGCACCTGTCGCTGAATTCGAGTGCGAAACGCGAACGTCCTTTGAAAATATTACACAGTCGAGTTTCTAAAAATTCTCTCGTGAGTTTCGAAAAAAAACATATTATATATATTCATAGCGACCGAAACATAACACGATATATTGCGAAATAGAGGCTTATTTAACTGTATTCTATTTTATTTTTTGACAAAAAAATTGATGGAGTCTCTTGTTTATTCGTGCGGCTGCGATATTTTCACAATACTCTCCTTATTCGAACGATCGATCACTCCTTCTCTCTCTCTCTCTCTCTTCGCTCAAATTCACTCATTCGCCGAAGAAATAACGAAATTCCTCACTGACGGGTTTCCACGAAACGGAAGACATAAATAATCGATAAGCCACGAATTCCCGGCGATTTTCCACATTTTTTCTCCCTTATATTGATAAAATACAATATTAACCGCGTTTCGAGCCAGATCGAGCGTAAATCATAATTCTCTCCGATAAGAAAAGCGAGCCGAGAAGGGAAAGTCTCGACATGGATGAAGAGCGAAGACGGACGAAAAATAAAATCGACGATATCCTTTTTTTTTCTCCTTTTCTCTTCGGGGGGGTTGAACAAAATGTACAGAAGAGCAAATATAAGGTTTATTGGCGAAACATGAAGTAACGTTCACGTAAAAAAAAAAGAAATATATAAAATAATTTAAAAAAGAGGGGAAGGAGGAGGAATGAAGTAAAAATAATAAAAGGTGATTGGCTGGTGGATGAAGGCGAATGGAGATAATCTGTTCGTTCGGATGAATAAGGGTTCAGCGAAGAATCTCGCGTAGACTCTCGTGTGCATAGTTACGAGGAATGTGATAGCTCGTAAATAGCTAATTGCTCGGAACGACGAGCGTACGTGTGCGCCCGTGTTGGTGGCGAGGCTTGCGGAGCTCACGGGAAAAGGTCGCTCAGCCATGACTGAGACATTCTGGATGTCTTCTGACCGGCACAGCAGAGAGAAAAAGATAAATGAGATTTTATTGTAACCTGCCACTTGTCTCGTTACAAGAACGGAAGAATACTGTATCGAGATCGAAATGAGCGTTGCATATGCAATATGCGCGCGCGAGAAAGCAAAAGTGCTGTAACGCGTGGTAATAAAAAAAATCACTAATGCGAACCGGCGTTTAATTCCCACGAGTCTCGTGTGACTAATTCGACATCGATGATGACTGGACGATTATTCAAAATGGCCACTTTTTATTATTGTCCCAGGCGCGATTTGTCATCCATAAAAAATAAATATCCTATACCGTCGTGTGCCGAGCGTTATTCTCGCGCGATTTTCCATTCCGAATGTCAGGGACGAAATTCCGAATGAGAAAATAGAGGATGTACCGTGAAAATTTACGAGCCGAGTACGTGAATCATACCCGAGGAATGCTCATCATTATTGCAAAGAGATTTTGCTAAAGAATAAACATTATTATCGAGAATCTAGAGCGATAAAACTTTTTCTCTGCTTTGCGTATATGCGGACGAAACGGCTTCTTTTATCGTGTCGCTCTTTCAACAAGCCGGTAAATCGAGTCAGAAATTAAAAAGTCGCTACGACAATAATAAGTCGAACGGTTATTAGTCATCGTGAGCGAGTGCACTCTTCGTCATCGAGCTTGACACAATGGAAAAAATAAAAACGGAGAGAATAGAAATGCGACGTAGTTTTCGTCCGAGAATAAATAATATATATATATATATATATGTTATTTGCTCTCGAATGGAGTTTTCTCTAAATTTAGAAGAGTATATTGTATACGCGACGGGGGGATCGAGAGAATCCGTTAAGCGAGGAGGATGAGAAACTCCGATCGGAAAGATCGAGATATTCGAGATCGTTCGAACCGCGCGCGAATATCTGTGAAATCGTGCGGGGACGCGCCTCGATCGAACAGCGGAAAAGTGGTTCGAACTGCTGCTCTCACGAGAGAAGTTTCGCTATCTCGCTCGAGCGACGACAACACTTTCATCTGCTCAGCGGGATCAGAAATCGCGACTCTATTTTCTCGCGGCGCGGGACGTAACGAAAAGAAAAATAGAGTAAAAAGGGCGCGCGACAGCGTCGAAAAACCACACGTTTATATATCGAACGAAACGAGCCGTCGATGGGCTATTTAAATAGCGAGCAAAAAATAGGGGAATAAAAAAGGAGAGGATCGCGTGGAGATAAAAAGGAGAGACAAGCTTGAGAAAATAACGCAGAGCGGGGCATAATCTCGTCTATGGACGGACGAGAGCTAATTTGACAATTGAGAGCAAGCGTCGATTGGCCTTACTCGCGGCTTGCTGACAAGGCATTTTAGCGTTCCGTCGTATCGCGGTTTATGGTCGTCGATTGGATAGAAAAACACGAAAATGAATACGTACGGAAAACGTATCTATGCGAGAGGTGTGTAAATGTCGAACGATATTGGTAGGATCGCGCGCGTGTGGCGTTTCTCTCGCCTATTTTTTTTTCCCTCAAATGTGCGAATTAGACGCGTTTATACAAAGTGGATATGGTCGCGGAGGGCAGGCGCGGGACGTTTAGAAACGAGGCAACGATCCCGGGCGCGCGCGCGCACGAAAGGGGGTGGGAGCGATAGAGGAGGATAGAAGAAACGAAAGAAAGAAAGAAACCGCGAGTCGACATGTATAGACCGCCGAGCGGGGCCACACATTCTATACCATTTAACGCTGTTGCCCGAGCGCGCACTCTGCGTTCCAGTTTTCCTTTCCACGCGACACATGCCGTCCATAATAATTCGTCTTTGCCGTAACGTGAACGAGTAAGATATATAACGCCCGGGACATGTCTCACTTCGCCAGTAGTCTATACACGACTTTATATATTTATCTCCTTTTCGCATCGTTCATACACGTTGCGCTCTCCTTCACGATTTTCTCAACATTTTTATCGTCGGGCTCGCCTATCGAGCGCTTTTCCTCCGCGACCTCTTTTTTCAATTGGTTTTGTCGCCACTTTATCTCTGCCCCGTTCCTCCTCCTTCGTCCCTACTCATATAATCTTTTTTCAATAAACAGGGATTCCTAAAAATGTTTTTCATTTCATTTTAAGGTATAGGGAATCGAAATTCATTAAGAACACGATGAAAATTTGAAAGAACGTTCTTTGCCACTAAACAAATTTATATAAATTCAGAAAAAAAAATCATCTCTTTTTTTCGAGCAATCAAGTGTTGAAGTTACATTCTTATACACGGAAAGTATAGCTATATTATCTAAAAAAATGATATTTCATGGTTCAATTGTTCGGAAAATAATTAGACAAAAATTCTAAAAAAAAGCGTGTTTACGCATTTCATATGAAAGAATATCCTCTCCAAATTTGAAAAATTTTTTATTATTTCGTTATAACTATCGAAACCCCTTAAGAGCAATCAGAGGGTGACTTTTTTTTCACAAATTGGTGAAAATTATAGACGAATATAAATTTGTAAATTATTTTCCTCTTAAACGCACTAAATAACGATATAAGAGAAAAAATTGCGAGTCGTTGGAACGTAACAAAATTATGAAATAAATTTATTTCTTAGAGAGAGAGAGAGAGAGTTGTCTTTTCGGCGCTGTTTCTCGTAGACTAATTTCGGTGAGGTATAAAATGTGGAGAAGTAATTTTTCACAATTTTTAGCAATATATTCTTGTTAGATTTAGAACGCGTTTTCTCCTGTCGCTCCAAGTGTGAGTTTTCAATTCTCACCTGTGTATACTAGACAGCGCGATATACATTATAATAATCTCTCGGCTCAACGTGTTATATGCTGTCCGAGAAAATGTACATGTCTCTCGTTTCGCAGACGGGAGCGCGAAAATAAGAGATTTTCACCCCCGAGAGCCAAATGTGAAATAATTTTGTTACGTTTTTCTCTTGTCTCCACGCCTTCATTATTTTTTCATGCTATATATGTATATTCTTTATTCCGCGTGCAGATAACACATATGTTTCTCTTATTCTGTTAATTTCTGTCTCGCTTCGCGAGCGCACATTCCGGTCCGATTAAAGATTTCACTATATATATTTAAACAGACGCAATAAATCGCTTCGTAAATCAAGACTCGCTTAATACTCCCGAATTCGCGTCAAAGCGAGCTATATAACATCCGAGATGATGAAATATAATTAAAAGCTTCGAATAGGTGTGCAGGAAAGTTTGAACGTCTAATAATCTCAATCAACCGCTCAACCATGACGCGTGAGCGATATATCTCGAGAAATAAAATGTGTTTTTGATAGCGCAAACGGCTTCTCCAAATTTGTGCTATCAGAAAGCAATTAAATATGTATAGAGAAAAGTTCAAAAATAGCCAAAATTTGTTCTCCAAACAGAGGAGCGTCCTTCGATAAGCGATAAGAGCTTCATATTGTGATCGCACAATTGTGGCAATAAAGAACGTCGATCGCGTTCATCGAAAAAAAAAAAATATTGTAGGGAGTTTTATACGATGGGAAAATTAGTTGGGATTTTTAAAAAATGAGAATCGATCGGAATGTCATGGATGAGAGATGAAACTGAGCCGGGCTCGTCATGCAACATTGTGGCGGATTGACGTGGCTGCGTTTGAAATTCTCGCTTGTACGTTGACGTTTAAAAAGTAGGTTGTTCACCTGGTCGTCGGAGCCGAGTTAGGGAAGAAGCGTCGTGTCGCGTAGGAAAGTCGGCTGGCCGCTCGCTTACGCGAAGAAAAGCAACGAGAAAAGTTAACCGGGTGAACCAGCTGCGAGAACAGATGTCAGACAAGAGCGGGAGCTTCGACTGTGCGAGCCCGGACTCGCTGCTGACTAGAGTACGTGCATACTCGATAATCGCTACCAGAATCGTGTCTTCGTCGCTCCATTGTCGGCGAAAAATGCGATTGCGCGTGCCTACACGAGCTCGTAATGAAAAAGAGAAAATAAGAGGCCGCGATACCGAACTCATACACCGGGAGAGACATCAGGTTCGATCTTGTTTTTCTGGCACAAAACGATTCAGTCATTCGACATCTCACTTATTCGGTTAAATCATTTCAAAATTTCTATTGATTGACGTATATAATTTTATGAAATTTCTTATATTTTAAAATTTATTTTTCACTGTAAAAAATTGTGGTATTTTAATATCATTCTTGGTCTAGTTCCCACCGTTTGCGATGTAGAATGGCATATACGGTGCGTTAATATATGTTATTAAATATTATGCTGTGTTACATTAGTGCAAATAATTAACATCGCAATATAAATACCACTTAGTGCGTAAAACTAATGAAGTAACACTATTCTTGCTAACACCATTCGGTGCGAATAAAAAAGAGACACACAGATTAAGCAACTCGATAATTTAAAGAATATTTTGGAATAATGTCAAAGTTTCGATTTGTTTGTAAGGTTCATGTACATTACATGCAACTTTGTTCGTGAAAAATTCCATATGTTGACAAGTTCGTAAATTATGTTTTGTTTTCTTCTCGCTTGTTTAAAAAAAAAAATTTTGTATACTAATTTTTTTCATAATAGATGTAACGTTGATGTTCAGTAGTAAAAGTGTTTTGGCAATGTTTTTAATATGTTTATATATAAGGATTAGTTCCTTAAAATAATTATGCTTCCCCTCAAACTTGATTAACCATCTAGAAGACCGATTTGTTTAATGATATTTAGATAATGGGTCAGAAAATGATGTTTTGGTATCCCAAGCTTCAGCTTTTAGGTATGCTGTTACTAAATTTTTCACGTTCATTTTCGTCGACGTTTATTGCGACTTAATAGAGTGGCGGACTGGCGGAAACGTAAACAAAGTTTTATTGCTGAACACATCGATTTTCATACCCGTTTTAACACCGCGAAATTATTTACTGTGTATATATGCTTTATTGCAACACGAGAATCATCTGCAATTCATCTTTGTCTAAAATAAAAGTTATATAAAAGCAAAGGGAAAAAGTGGGAGTGTAGCGCCCGCATTGTTGCCAATGGAATAAAAAAAAGTCTTTGATTACGAATAGTTTTTTCATAGTTGATTCCTATTCGGGGAAGCTTCGTAAAATCGGGTCTGTCGCGAACGGCCTTCTTCCTAATTCCGTATATTGCCGTCTAAGAACTCAATTTCGCCGTAGCAATTATGTCTCCCCGGCAGTTTGGTCTCTCTTTCGTCTTAAGGCGTCGAATGATCCTTCCACGGCATTCCCCGCTAATGATGAACGGACCGAACGCTGCACCGAGAGTTATAGATATAAATTACACTACGGGCGCCGGGTGTACACTCCTCCTTCGGGATTTTCTCGGGAATTGCAGCGAGAACGGAGAAACTACCGGCCGCGAGGCCGTTTGTCATTATCGGGCGAGCTTGTCTCCGCATCTTTCGTGAATTATTCAATTCCATTGTTCCCTCATTTTTCACAATACGTTTTTCCTTCGACGCTATCGCTGTTGCTGCCGACGTTTTTTCCGCGCTCGTCTCGCTTCGAAAAATCCTCTTTAACGACCGTCAGCAGGATCGAATGGATTTTTCTCGATGTTCTTTCGCGCTACTCCATCGCTCGAGTAATTGTCGTAAATTTGCTATTCAAGGTGAACCTCGCGTCTGTCCCTGTTGGACCCTTGAACTCCGAGAGGTCGAGGATTCGACGGCGCTGACTCGTCGCGGGACATCGCTTCTCGCCATCTTTTTGCCCGAGTACGCACGTCGATGCACCTGGCTCGCGTTCCGGAGGAAACGAGCGTTAAATTTCAGTCGAGATATCGCGAGGGGAACAAAAGTTTCATCGCGACTGCGAGCGTAAGATATTTTCTTTCAATAATAGGTCGCTCAAGGAAAAAATCGAAAAGCGATTTTTCAAAGCGCGAGAGCAGCGAGATAAAAGTATAATAATTATATATAAGGAAGTCAAAAAAAAAGATTGGGATGAGATCAGACAGCTTTGAAACGAAATAATCTCGTTACGAAAGAAACGTTACACGAATCGTCTTTTGTTGAATCGGAGAAAGGTGCGTCCTTGCCCGAGCCGGTGATCTCTGCCGCGTTGGTGAGCGAGTGAAAGAAAGAGTGTGGAAACAGCGCGAATTGCGTTCATGGTCAGACCGGGATATCGAAGAATAGAAAAATGAAAACGGCATTTTTCCGCTTATCTTTTGTTCCAATCGTACAGCAAAAAATGAGCGATTGTCAACAGATAACGATCTAATTATTTGAAGGTAAGTAATACGAAGACGGTGTGGAGAAAAACGCTCGCAAGTAGAAGAGTTCTAGGACGAAAGTAGAAAAAGTGTGTATTGTATACGGACTCATAGAAAGGGAGTACAGAACGTATACAAAGATGTCCCAGTATACTGCTGACCAAGAACGTTCAGAATGATTCTTGAATTTACGATTCAATTATTTTTTGTCTAAAAAAATTACATTTTATTTTTTTTCAACTCAATTTGGTCGATGGAAAAAGGAAAAAGAGGAAAAAAAAACTTTTTCCTTCATATTTCGAAAATTGCTTAATCACCAAATCGATTAAAACAAAAAAATTATCTCAATTTTCCGAAAGAATGCTTTTTTTAACAGTCTTTATTTAGTAATTAGAAAAAAAATCTCGTAACGGAGGAGGAAGGAAAAATTTTTTTCCTGTTCTTTTTTAACGACTTTTTAATAAATGATTTATTCTCTCTTTTCTAGAGGAAAACTTTCTCTCTTTTCCAGATCAATTATTTATTTTCAAAGCGAGATAATTTTTTTTAATCTACGGTTACCAGAATCATTCTTTAATTTCCATTATTAATTTCACACCAAGAAGTATATGTGCACTCACATATTGTATGTTGAGTGAAATACACAAGAGATTCAAACTACGACACTGATCTTTCAACTGGCTCAATCTTTTGTTTGTTGGCGAGAAGTCGAGCGTTCGTACGAAGAGAGCATTCTATGGATTATTACTCGTGTCGTTCTTATATAGATGGGGTTCCCTAACATATACTTATTGGTTGATGAACCTTAATAAATCAATTAAAAATCAAAGTTTAAAAAAGTTTATCAAATATAATCACTTAATTGAACATTTTGCGCTGAATCAAAGTCTTGAATGTCTCTTTCAGTACTATGAAATTCTGACGTGTAGACGACTTGTCCTTAATTTTTTCCTAGCGAAAATAAACACCGCGCCGGCGGGGTCCCTCCGGGTTCCTATGAGGGCGCAGCGCAAACTCCGCGAATTTCTAAGCGAGGTCGCAATAATATTTTGCACAACCGTTGGCGAGCATATCCGTCAACCTACACGCGACTGCCTTCGATAAATATTAAATGCTGCTGCTATTAAATTTACGCAACTAGCGCATAATAAAGCATTATTCAAGAAAAAGAGCATCCTCCGAGAAAATTTCCCACTATTTCTTTGTCGCAAAAATGAACTAGAAACCATAACACAGAAACGTATTCTAAATTTTACTATGTATATATGAAAGCGACAATTAAAAATACTTATTATGGTATAACTACATTTTATTTAGACATCCTATTATAAATATATTATTTTTTATTTAACAAAACATATGTACTTGGTTTTAAAATAATAATTAGTATTGTCACTTAAGGTGATATGGTCATGGTATCGTTTATTACATATTTTGTTAAAATTTTTCATAAACTTTCTTTACCGTCGTATGTATATATGTATGTCGATTTTTAGAAGGTTTCACTATATGCGGAAGTTGAGATATTTATTGGTAAAAATTACATTTTTTTGCATCCTTCCATAAGAGCACGTGTTAAATATTGCGATCTTCAACAATAAATATCTCAACTTCTACGT
>JAPYYW010003540.1:0-14793 GCA_030522545.1 Cremastinae sp. A BG-2022a | reverse complement strand
TCGAAAATAATGTAGACGATATTTTTTTCTGAATTTATATAAATTTCTTTAGTGACAAAGAACATTCTCTCTAATTTTTATCATGTTCTTAACAAATTTGCTTTCCCTATACTTTTAACGTGTAAAACGTCATTTATTTTCACCATTTGTAGCCAACCTCCTTAAAAAAAATGCTTGAAACCTCATTTTTTTCTCTCGTTTCACTTATTTTTAGTCCCTTGTCAAATATTTGGTGTTAATTTGCTGTGTCTGCTATAAATAAAAAATAGATAAATGTGGGATAAAATGCCTCCCAAAAAAAATTTTATAATGTGGAGTTTTTTTACTCGTATCATATTTTTGAGTTTTTTTTCTACTATGTATTTGGTACAAAAATGCACTAACAGTTAATGATAAAAATTTGGAACAAAACGGATCTTTTAGAAACTTGAATCAAATTATCTTGTTATTTGCCTGTTCAGTATACCATTTCTACTTGACAAAAATTTTAAAAGCCCATTTTGCTCAAAAACAAAGTTTTGTAGATTCTTAAAAATCTAGTGAACCCATTTCACCCCTAAACACTTTGCCCATTAAAAATTTTAGGGGCTCATTTTGCTCCCAAATATTTTTAGGTTTTGCAAAATTTCAAGTGGCCCATTTTGCCTCCCCCCTCCTTCCCCAATCATCTGCAAAACGTATGGGGTAAAAATTTTACACTATAGGAAACTCCTCGTTAAGATCCTGAGTAGAAATTTCAATTCGACAGCTGTACCACTATCGCAGCCTGATCGAGTTTCAATACAGAATACATATTAACGTAAATCTAATTTGAACTTTTGATCAGATTTTTCAAGGCCTACGATGAGAATCCTTTGATACTATATACAGTAAAAGGGACATCAATATCGAGACACCTGATGATTTTTAGAATATTTTTCGGCCAAATTGTCCAATTTTTAAATTTCAAAAAATTACATTCGAGTAAATTTAATTAACTTTATTTAATTAGCGGATCTTAAAAAGTCAATTATCACAAGACGACTTCCGAATTTTAACTAGGTCTCAGAAAATTTATTTTGTTTCGCGAGAGGAGAAAATCAGAATTTACAGAATATTGGCATGGTGACTGAGAAATTCTTCAGTGAATAAAATGCTCGAAAAGGTTACCAACGCCAAGATGAACGTCATTAAAGCCCACTTTATTTTCTGCCCAACGCCCTTTGATCCAATATTCTAAGGCGGTGTTCACATGCGCAACTTATATCCATCAGGCTCCCGGATCGCTTACGTACTCGGAAGCCGCAAAAGCGATGACCGAGAAAGAGAGAGACAAGGATTTTTTCCGAGAATAATGGAGTCCTCGTCATTCGGGAAAGAAAAGGCCGAAGGGTTCGACCCTCGCTTACTTGTTGATTTTCAAACGAAGAGCTCAACGAAATCGCCTTTTCCATTTCCTATGATCTTCCTACCTTGAGTGCTTTTCCATGTAATGAAGAAACTTAAGGATTAACTGGGGTTATTTGAAAAACAGTATCAGGTTGATACATTTTTGACATGTGTTGAGAAATATGTGAGAAATTGTTGTGTAAATTTAAAAAAAAACAGATTCACTAAACGGTTCCAGAGTTATCAGACTTTGAATTCATTGAATTTTCACGTTTGCTCTTGTGAGAAATTTATATTATATTTGCCATGAATTCTTTGAATTTTCACGTTTGCTCTCGTGAGAAATTCATATATTTGCCATGAATTCTTTGAATTCTTAAAATTTCAAGGTTCTTTAATGGGAAATTCATATATTTGTCCTGAATAATAATTAATAATGGTGAAACCATTATAAACCATCAATAATTTTTTTTTCTTTTAATTGTTTAAACAATACAAAATATCAAAATTGTTGTTTTCCAAACGAGCCAATTATAAACTAATTTGAAAAATGATTACATTTTCGATATATTATTGAGAAATGGATGAAAAATTATTGTGTTAAATTTGAAACAGGTTCACTGAACGGTTTCAGACTTTGAATTCTTTAAATTTTAACGTTGTTTCTTATGGGAAATTCATATACATATTTATCCTGAATACTAACCAAAATTTATGACATCACTGTCAATGTTATGGCATATGTTTGATATACAGTGTTGATGACAAGTTTCAATTTTAAAAAAGTTTATCACTGCATTTTTTCATATTTAATATTGTTTAAACAATAAAAAATGTCAAAATTTATTAAAAAGTGTGCTTAAACTGTATTAAACGATATTACAGCTATAACATGAATAAACTTTATAAATTTATGACTAACTAATAACTAATTTAAATTAACTATTATGAGAAGAAATGCACTT
The DNA here is from genome assembly GCA_030522545.1 of Cremastinae sp. A BG-2022a. Lineage (NCBI taxonomy): Eukaryota > Metazoa > Arthropoda > Insecta > Hymenoptera > Ichneumonidae > Cremastinae sp. A BG-2022a. Next base: position 12,460 of record JAPYYW010003540.1, on the reverse strand, counting down.
TTATTTGGAATAGTACTTCCAGTTCATCCTTAACCCTTCAAGTATACAGATATTTAAAAAAATAAATAAATAGAAATAGAAATAAATATCTATATCAATGGTGCATGTACAGGATATATTATAAATCCTAACAAACTATGTAAATAAATTCGTTACTGTAACGATGTATTTTCCAAGCCTCAATGTGAGCACTGTGAATTGGTACGACGAGACAGTATAAAGAGAGCGAGTGTACCGAGAGGAAATGTTATTCGACCAGGATTTCATTCAAAGTAACTTGTCTCTCGATTTTCTCGTCCAGTATATATTGTTTGACTGTCGTAAACGTGCTGATGACAACGACTAGAAATTGCGTTATAAAGTATTTATTATTCTGTTGAACGTCAGAGTTTCGATAACGTACGAAATAGCGATTTGTTGTGAACTAAACTTTCATCTGACTCTGTGCCTATTTTGTACATACAAAATTGTTAATTTTTCAAGTATTCATAATTCGTGTGCTCACTTAACTTGTATATTGTATATGCTTCTTGATTAAGGATATCGTGTTCAAAATCGAAAATGATGGAGCATTTTTGAAAATTTTATATAATACTAAATGACATCTGCAAAAAATTGTGTTAAAATTTCATGATGATAAAGTACAAGTTTTTTATTGAAATTTTAATTGTTAAAAATGGCTACTTTTTGTACTTTCTCAAGAATACGTATCTTAAGTGCAATTTTGTACAATAAATATCCAAGTAATGAGCTTCCTATAATTTAAGGTAGTTTTATCGGTACAGTCATATCAAAAGTTTTTATCTCAATTTATCTCGATACCATATAGTTTTCGAGATTAAGTTTATGAAGAAAAGTTGTTGCAAATTGTTTCAAGAACAACATACTCAAAATTTAAGATCATCCAAGATGATCTGTACTTGTTACGTATGTATAAAAATTTTAAAAATCATAATCTTAGAATTTTTTTAAAAAAGTAAAGAAAGTTTCATTGAAGTACAATAAAGAGTTGTGCAAAATTTCAACAAGATCCACTACCCAGAAGTCAAGATATTCAGAGTTGAAGATCGCAATATTTAACACGTACTCTTTTATGAGAGACTGCAGAAAAAAGTGATTTTTGACAATAAATATCTCGAGTTCTACGTAGTAAATCCTCTTCAAATTTAATATACACATTGTATCAAAGCACATTGTATCAAAGAAGGTTCTTGCAAATTTTTAACAAAATCTTGAGAAAACAATTTTTTGATAGAAAACTATCTTAAATTTTATACTGATCTTTGTATGGCATTAAAAAACCTTCATCTAATTTTTCAAAATGATTTAATCATTTTTTTGTGCAATCGACCTGTCATTGAATGACTCTGAATTTTGAAATATATTTTTCTTCAGTTAACGTTTACTTTTAAATGATTTCGTATATGGAAGAAAAACGTTATCAAATTATGATTTTTTCCCTGTACGAACACAACACTCTTCCAAAAGCTTATTCATTGAAGTTTTCAAAACAAATTCATCTTTTTTTGTGCAATCGCATAGAGACTGTATAAACCTATTTTTCTTTAATTGATTGTCAGCAACTTTTCTTATTCATGAATATTTACTCTTAAACGTATAGAGGAAAAATAAAACGTTGTCAAATTATAATTTTTTTGCTATATACGAACTCAACACCTTTAAGGTATAATTTTGCAGCTACACTCAAATGCAACAGTTTTTTTTCCAGTTTTCGAACTAAAATTGAGTACATTTATTACAAATATTCATGAACAACATATACTCTGAATTCAATAATAATTGATGAAAAGAACCAGTTTTTTTTCCAGTTTTCGAACATTATTGAGAAAATTTGTCATAAATATTCCAGGAACAACATACTCTAAATTGAAGAATAATTTCTGAAAAAACAATGTACATGCACGCGTTATTCTTCAGCATTTCCGTAAACGACCAACAACCGCGAAACTTCGCGTCAGCGCGATCATTTAGCGCAAAAACAAATACAAAGACGGATGTTGTTCGTTCAATTATCATCGGGGTGGTGAATCTCGACGGGAAAATCGAAAATAATTGCGTGACGTCTCGACGGTAAACAGAGACTTTGATCGGTGAATAAATCAGGTGAGGAAAACGGTTGCCGAACGGTCCGGGAGGAAGAAATATTCGAGCTTTCCGCCTAAGTCATTTGGAGACAGATATAGCGAGAATAATAAAGAGAGAGAGAGAGAGAGAGAGAGAGAGAGAGAGAGAGAGAGAGAGAGAGAGAGCGTTATTGCGGAAGGAGAAGCGAAGAGAGTGTACTTTGAGGCAAGAGGGATGAGAAAATCGCTCGAGGTGCGAAACGTGGTTAATGGCTGAGGTAGGACGTTTGATTGACTGCGCTCCGAGCACGAGAGGAGAACTCGAGACTTCGTTTCATCTTGATGGGTATTAAAGCACGATGTGTACATTTGTGTACGCGCAACCTCGACCGAGCTCGGTGCGGCGCGATCAATCAAGCCTGATGCATCTGAATCGCATGCAGCTCCAATCTTTTCGTTATTTCTTTATTGCGTATATATATATATATATATATATATATATATATATATATATGTAGTTCCTATACGAACAAACACCTCGCGAGAATTTATGTGGACCTGTATCTTGAATTTATGTTAAACTTCACCTGAACGCAATTAATATAATGCAATATATATGTATATTATATATATTGTGAAATATGACAATTATGTGACGTTATCAAGGATCGTGGAAACTGAATTAATAGGTAACCCAGTGCCAGACAGTTTCGGGTTACGGTTATAATGCTCCATTTAATTTACGAGGACCGAGCATTAAAAGTATTACGAGATTGCGCGTACACGAGTTATTTATAATCCGAGGTAAAAAATACAGCTGACTACTCTTGGGAATATATTGTAATACTGGGTTTTATCACCTATTGTTTGTCTTCATGTGTATGCAATTTTTTTCATGCTATTATATATAGGTTATTAGGATAAGGAGACTTTGAAAAAGTTGTCATGGGTAGATTGTTTATCTACACTGGGGAAAAATGTGGTAGATTTTATTATAAAATGTCAGTTATATTGAGATTGTAATGAAAGATTGTAATGAATTAATATTAGATTCTGACATATTATACAGTTAAAGTATATTTAATTTTATTATAAAAATATACATAATTTAAATATATCTGAAATAAGTATACCATATATATAGTTTTCACTTTATGGCAAAAGTTATTATTATGATTTTTCTCAGTGTGTATAGTGAAATATACTTCGTTTTATTTTTTTATTAAAAATGTGTCATGAAAATGTCACAAAAGTACGTTAATACAAAGTCCAAATACAAGGATTGAGAAGTACGTAAGGATAATGAGTTATATTTCTCAAATCAAATGTCTGAAAAAGCTTATAAAAAAGGACATGCAAGATTAAACCATTAATACAAAAAAAAACAAAATCGTACTATTTTTATAATGAAAAATTGATTTTTTTTAATTCCCACTTTTACAAATACAGTAAAAGTACATAACTATACAAATAAGTGCACATTTTGTAACGTTCGAAAAAATATTATGTTCAAGCAAATAAAAATATGCTTCGGCTGTTTGTCATTCTGTTATTTCGATAATTAGCATTTTATTTAAAAAATAAACGTCGAAGGAAAACCTGACGTATAAATGATTGAAATAAATAAATTTACGATAAACCAAGCATATTTTTCTGTTGTAAAATATACTAATATTTTTCTGTTTAATATTTCATGAATACATCACGAAGTAATTTATGAATCTTTTGCTCGATCTCTGTATCAAATATTATATCAACAGTGACAGGCACATTTATTTACCACGATGTTGAAAAAAAAAAAACTAATACCCGAATTCACGCGCGAAGAAAAATTCTACAAATCAAATCGAGAAAATAATAATCTTTCGCTCTGTAAATTTTAAACAATTAATCTTTTATTTCGACAAATGCAAGCACACCTCCCACGGAAGATAAATTCTGATGTCCATGCGGACATTTATTTTGCACGGCTCATTGCACAATTCGTATTACTCAAGTGGAATGATATCGCAGTCCCTTTCCGTTTATGATTAACGGGCGACGAGGGAAACTACGAGTCCAGATGTCTTCAATGCTTAATTATACTGCTCAGAACTTTGTGTATTTTTCATCGGGGGGAAAAAAAATAGATTCTCTCCGGAAATTTTCAAAGTGCCGTCATTTGTAATTTCACCATTTCCCATACAATTTTTCATCAACGATCCGGGCTGCATCAAGGGAAAAATACGATGGAACGAAAAAAAAAGCATATAAAAGTTTGGAGAGAAGATATCGCGACGATTCGTACGATTTTCCGTAGCAACTGAAAACTGGCGTGCGTCTTTTTCCGAGAGAAAAAGGTCGGTCGGTAATTTGTCTTTCTAGCTCCCGCGGTACTGGATTACAGCGGAGAAATGAGCGACTCGAAGAAAGTTTTCCGGGCTAACCGTGAAGCATATCGTTCCGCGAATTTCTCGGAAAATCCGTAAACTCGCCGGATAGATAAATCTTTGCCATTTCATCTCTTTAAAGGATTTCCTTTTCTTCCTGGTGTAATACAAGAACAATCTCTCTATACAACGCCCCAATTGGGCTCAATGAAAAATTATTCCGCTTCTGCATAAAACAAACAAGCGCACAAAACCGAATGTAACAAAAAAAAATTCATTACCCTAATTTCGACCGAAAACAATATTTAAAAAATAAAAAGATATTATTGCAATCTCTCGTTTAAGAAAGAAAAAATTAATTTTTTTACGTATGTGTAATAATAAGCGTTCATTTACGATGTGTTTAAAAGCGTTGTGTGTATCATCGTTGATATCGAAGGAAATAAAAAAAAGTGTAAAAAATAGCAGATTTTGGAATACGAATTTATCAAATAAAAAAATTAATAAAATTAATAAAACTGAAAATGATTATATGAACTCGAAAGTGAGTACAAATTTTATGTAATAGAGTCGCGTCGCGAAAATGCGATGATTTTCAACAATTAATATCTCGATTTCTAGATGGTAAAGCTTCATAATATTTGACCTACATTTCAATAGGATAATAAATCAAATATGATTTGTGCAAATTTTCAAAAAATTCCGTCTCAATCGATTTTCACACGAATTATTAAAAACGACCTAGTCTCATTTTATAGTATGACAATTTAGGACCAAATTAGGTTGACCAGAGGTTAAAAGCAACGAAAAATAGTTACCGACTTAAGGATTTTCAAGTCGTATTGTTAATACGATTATTAAATAATATAAAAATGATTTTAAGTTGATATAATGATAGATATTACACCCAATTATCAAAAATTAAACATGATTTTACGTTTATTTTCAAATTATTATAAAATTACATTTTTGAGGTTATACACGGGATCCGAGTTTCAAATCGAAATCATTCTTTCAAATGCTCGATGATCCTACATTTTTATGCGATAAATAAGTGCCTCGTGTTAAAATTTATCCATACTATAGTTTTTATTCAATATTTCAAGATAATGAAGATGTAAAATTTTCAATTGAAGTGGAAAAACCTATGCTAAAAACCGTAATTTCAAAACAAAAATTCTCTGTTAAAAGCCCGATAACCTATATTTTTTTACAAAACGTTTAACAAAGTTATTTTTTATCAGTATACAAAAACTCAGGCAATTCTGAAGATTTTCATCTCGTGCAAGGAATACCTTAAGAAATAAAATATGAAAGATATTTTTGCGATTTTCATTTTTTTTTTTGTTTTTTTTTTTTAATTCTTATTCTTACTAGATTTAAAAAAAACATTTTTTAAGGGGAAATTCTACATTACTGAAGAAGCAGATAGCATCAGTGTCGTGGCGTGTGTGGAAGAGAAGCGGCTCTCGAGCCGCTCCGGAAAAAGTTTCCGTGAACAAAAACACACGGGGCTGAACGACTCGACGCTTTCGTCGCTTCGACAAAGCGCGCGTTACGTGCGCGAGAACAGTATAAAAAAGTGAAAATCTCGTGCTCCCGTGCTGAAAATATAAAAGCACTTTTTAGGAAAAGTTGGTCGAGGATCGCGAGAAAAATCACCGAAAGGCGCGATGTGTCTGCTGAAACGAAACGAAAAAACCGAAGAGAAAGAAATGGGAATGAAGTTTTACGTATTTCAAGCGACGACGAAGTGCAACTGTCGTGTTGAAAAAAAAGAAGGAAATTTGAAAAAAAAAGAAATGTAATGCAACGCTGTAATAAATTCTCCGTCACGATAATTTACGTTCTTTCGTGCTTTCTTCGACCTCGTTTCGAGTCATAACTACATATATACACGTTCGTCCTTTACACCCACATATGTAGGTTTTATACTCGCGTATAAATGGCGAATATCGCCCGAAACTCCAATTTATTATTGCGATCGGTACATAATCGGGCCTCTCGTCTTTCAAAGTAAAATATCGTTCGTCTGATAAGAGCAGAACCCTCCGAAACTCGTTTAAACTCGAGAAAAACTTTGCGAAAATTCAACAAGCTCTAATTGGGATAATCAAGAATCTCATCGGTGTCTTTTTATTCCATGGTCGCGCTTTTATTCAAGTATACAACCGCAAAACTGTCTTGCGACAGATTTTCTTAAAAATTAACACAAATATATTCTTTATACGGATGAATTCTGGCGCGATTCGAAAAACGGTGACAAGTGGCTACTTTTTTTCATATATTGAGAAATTTATAAAAAATTATTGAGTCAAATTTGAAAAAGATTTACTCAACGGTTCCAAGATTATCAGACTTTGAATTATTATCGAATTCTAACATTGTTTCGTGTGGGAAATTCATATAATTGCTTTGATGGTTATCGATAAATAGTAATTCATCACGATGATAAATTAGCTTAATGTTAAGTTAATGTTAACCTTCAAGTTAATTTTTTGCAATTTACTTTTACTATAAGCTCGCAAATTTAATAGCATACAAAATACTGAAAATGCACTGAAAATGAATTTTCAGAGAGTTATAAAATAACTTTCAATTCTTAGAATTATAACATTATGATGTCTTATGGGAAAACATAATGTTAAAATTGTTTAAAAAGTGTATTTATTTAAATTATCTAATCGGTTTTACAGATAACAAGGAAAAAATTGACAAATTAATAATAAAAACATGGGAGGTTGAAATTTTTTAAATGAAAAACACATCTATGAAAATTTCATCTGTGAAATACCTCAGCTCTATATATAGTTCATCCTCAATTTTATACGAAAAAGTACATAGAATAATTAAATAAAGCTTTACCATTTAAAAATCAAGATATAAACTGTTGATAATCGTCGTTTTCTTAATTTGTGTTTAATAACCTACAAATGTAAATTGAAAAAAAAAGAATATCCAGATTACTACATGGTAAAGCCGTTTTAAATGTTGCACACATATTATTTAATATAGATTTCTATGAAAAATTAAAAAAGCAACGATTTTCAATACTTTATATCTCAGTTGATAAATGATAAAGATTTCTAAAATTTCAAACATACCTTCATATAACATCAGTAAATAAGATCTGTGCAAATTTTTAAGAAAAGTTGTCTCAAGTATTTGAATTTTTATATTTTACCAATAAGACATTAAGTCGTATCAAAATTTTATCGACGACATTTTTTTAAAATAATTATCATCACCACAGAAAATAATACTATACATTATTGCTATATACTTGTTGTATATATCCTAAAATAGTATATATTTCAAAACATATATGTATATATCAAATGAAGGTCTATGTAAAAATAATAAATTTTAATTTCGATTGTAATCACCAATTTTCAAAGGCCCGACCCAAAATAATTAAATGGGAGATCTGCAATCGACAGATCCACAGGAAAATGTCGTTTGTTCAAAACGTTGGCTCCGATTGTATAGAATTCACATAGAGATTCATCGTTTGAACGAGTAAATATTTGAGCATATACGAACGAAGGAGAGAAAGAGAGAGGAAGAAAGTAGAATAAGAGAGAGAGAGAAGAGAGAGAGAGAGAGAGGAAAAAAGCAGCTGCGAGAGCAAGCAATCGCTCGCGCAAAGTCGCTCGAAATCCACTCGATATTTCAAATTACCAAAACCGGAATTTGGAGCAGCTCCAACAATTGAAGTGTCGCGACTGATCTACAGATCCTAGAGGTAGTGCGAGCTCGGGTAACGTCAACCTCGTCGCGCATTCGCGAGCTCGCGCTCGTGCGACTATTCCCAACTGCAAACAACATCGTGTGCACGTTCGTGAATGGAAAATCAAGCTTATACTAGCTTTGAGCCACCATTCCTCGAGTTTTAACTGTGTCAAAAAAATTTTGACGCTTCGAAACAATACAATATTAAGGTAGTTCTATATGGTGAAAATAGTTTTGTATAGAATTTATTCAAAATTTGCACAGACCTTTAAAATTGTGCTGAAATGTGGCGTGCATAAGTAAGCTTTGCTTCACGATTCTTCGTATTTTAACACTGTCCAAAAAATATTTCGATATTATTTCGAAATAATACAATATTAATGTACAGTTCTATCAAAAATTCGTTTTCTTAGGATTTTGTTAAAAATTTGTAAAAACCTTCTATGATGTAATGTGCAATTGTATATTGAATTTTAAGAGGTTTCACTACGTAGAACTTTAGATATTTATTGTCAAAAATCACTACTTTATATGCAGTTTCCCATATAAAAGCACGTGTTGAATATTGCAATCTTGAACTCTAAATATCTTGACTTCTGGCTAGTGGAACGTATTGTTAAAATTTTGCACAGCTCTTTATTGTATACTTCAAAGAAGCTTCCCTTAGTTTAAAACAAAATTTGTAAGATTCTTTTTTTAGTAATTTTCAAACGAATATATGAAATGTTCATAAAACAACATGCTAAAATTCAAGGTCATTTTTTTTGTAATTTTCATACGAATATATGAAATTTTCGTAGAACAAAACATACTCAAAATTCAAGATCGTCCCAGGTGACCTGTACTTGCTATGTAAATATAAAAATCATTAAAAAAGAATCATACAAATTAATGAAATTTATGAAAACTTTGAAGAAGCTTCACTATCTAAAAGTTAAGATATACTTAGGGTTGAAAATGGCAACGTTTAACTTTTTATGAATAATCACTGAATATTAGGATTTTTAACAATAAATATTTCAGTATCTATGAGATAGAGATCCCAAAAAATAAATTTTATACATTATTGTAAAAATTTACTGGAACTGCTTTACTATACATGTCTTTTGTAGGCGTATTTTATATTTTTCAGAGCTTTGAATGAGGATTCTTAATTGTATGGTCATGCAGACAACTGAATTTTGCATAAACTCATCATCACTCTCGGTGAATTTTCTGAAAGTTCTATACGAACGTACGTGTATTTTAATGTAACTTGAAACGCTTGTATCTCGTAAAGGGTACGGTGAAATTACTTTTTCTTTTTTTTTTAATTAAACCTGGCAGAAAGAGCACTGTCTGTTAATATTCACAAAAAAATATAAGGTTGGACGTGACTCTCAATTTTTTTTATTGTTGCTTTCCAACCACCGTGAATTCTTTTATGATAATTTTTTTTTTAATTACACGAACGTTCTTCAACATTTCACTAAAATGTTTAAAAAAATAGTGAAAAGGCTTCACCACATGGTAATCGAGATATTTAGTGCGTTAAAAATTGCAACATATGGTTTCACAGAACTACAAAAAAAATGTAATTTTAAACAAAAAAAATATCTCCGTTTTTACGTGGTGAAGCTTTGCATGTGATGCTAAGAACATTTATGCAAATTTTAAAGAAATTATCTTCAAAGCCATGCAAGTGTATACTACCTTACAAAAATGAATTATCCCTGAATGAAAATAACCAGAAATTCACGACAATTAATTCACAGAAATTGGTAGTTTTTAACAATGAATATATCTCAATATCTACATGGTAAAATTTTTTAAAATTTGATACACATATGTAGATCATGTCAAAGTATTTTTGCACAAATTTTCAACGAAATTCCATTACTATGATGCAGTGTAAGTACCTTAAAGATAATCCTATCGCTGCACATTAGTCAAAAGTCGTTTGCTACTATAATTCACGTAATTTGCGAAAAAGTATAAATCATTATAAAAATTACAAAGGAATAAGGAAATTTATTTATTATCAATAAAATTGAAATTTTTATTTACCAGTAATTGCAACGTCAAAAATTAATTATCAATGGTTTGAGTAGTACTCGAGATTACTAGCCTCAAAATTTAAAAACTTCACGTAATCGAAAAAGTATGTGTTGCTTTATACAAGGGAACAAAAAGTAATTTGCAAAAAATTTTTTTGAGAAAATCAAGATAGGCAGGTGTGCACACTCATCAAACAAAATTGATAAAGAAAACTTGAAGATGTACAGAAAATATTAGTGTTTCAATTTGGCGGTTGTACGCGACAGTTTTAATATGGTGAAATACCAAAATATCCGTTAAATATTCGAGCAAATGCTCATATGTTTAATAACAATTTTCTTAAAAAATAGGTCGATAACCCCACTTTTTTCAAAATGATAATATTCGTAGGAATGTAATATTTGTAGGAATCATCGTATGCTTTGATCACGAAAATGAGCGATTTTTGATAATTAATTTATCGATAATTAAGTCGATGACCTACTCTGAAATTTTGCAGGAAGCTTATCATTTATGAGTACTAAAGCCTCTAATTTTTAAAAATAAATTTGACGAATTGTTTAAAACAATAGGACTGCCTTAACACCCGCACTTGTAGGATAATGCAAAAAATACGATTTTTACCAATAAATACATCAACGTCTGCATGGTAAAACCTTTGATAAAAAAAATAAACACACCCGTGTGCATACGTCGTTAAAAAAAGTTTACGAAAATGTTTAGCAAAATGTAAACTAAGCCTAAATTTAGTAAGACGTAAACTAAACTAAATCTTTAGAAAAATCTAAACTAAACTAAACGATATAACGGTGCAATTATACTTTAATTAATATCCAAATTCACCATACATGTTTGACAGTAGAAGACATATTTGGATACATTATTATTACAAAACGAACAAGAGAGACATTTTCAAATGAATAGAGAATCATCGAAAACAATCAAAGCGGAATTTTCATGCCTGAACAAAGCGTGGATATGTGAAGCGGGCATGATAACGCACGTAAAATAGGAAATCAATGTATACATGCGGGACGTCGATTATTGTCACCACGAGAAATTCGATATTTATATGTCGATAAAAGCAGTGTATTTCCCGGACTAAACAGCGCATGGAGAGAGATTATGATAATTCGAGTATATTTTCGCGACGGTGCATCGTCATCCCCAATAATTGTGTACCAAAATCTGCTTCACCCTGCGCGCAGCACTGTATAATCGTGAAGAACATTTATTACGCAAGCTGCGTTATTACGTTTCACTCCATACGACAGAGTAACTGCGTGCGTGCGTACGTCGGAACGCGCATTTATCGCGCACCTCGTTACCAAATTGGAACACATCATTAACGGACGAGCACGAATTAAAACGGGGGAGATAATAATTCTCCTCTGCGAAGACCGATGAGATCGATGGGGGGGAGTTCATATATACGTAAAAACACACACGACCTCATTGTTTGACGTGATTACTCACCCCCCCCCCCCCCACCCCCCATGTTTCTCTGATAATATAATCATACTCAAATAAATTGCAACGAAATTTGCTTATCTTGTCTTTTCCTTTCGAACGTCCTGCACCAATTTTTGACATTGCAATAACATTTAATAGCTGTTGCTATACGATGTTACGAGTTATAGCTGCAAATGATGTTTGTATATCGTAAATATGCGCTCTATAATAAGCTTTAAAAAAGGGTTAAAGTGCACGAAATTGTAGCTTGATGTATTAATGTTGAGAGAATAACAATCGCGTGAAAACTTCGAGTCGAAAAGTCACGAGGCACTTTACGAGTTTATGCATTATGTCGTTGTCGAATTATCGAAGTTGAGGTATACGAGTCGCGTGACGGCCTATTCAAAAGTTTGGCTACACGTGTTGAATAAATGTCAAATCATCACTTGACATTTTTTGAGAAGCTATTATACTGATATCTTATTTGATATCCTATTAAAATTTTAAAAAGTTTTATCATGTGACAATAGAGATTTTTATTTCTTAAAATTGATACTTTTAACGTGGGCTCTTATAAGAGATAAAAAATGCTACGATTTTCAACAATTAATATCTCGATTAACAGATGGTAAACTTTTATAAAATTTAAAATACATTTCAACATATGTTTGGCTGCATGTGTTAAATAAATGTCAAATCATCACTTGACATTTTTTGAGAAAGAATTTATTCAAAGGCTATTATACTGATATCTTATTTGATATCCTATTAAAATTTTAAAAA
>JAPYYW010003539.1:0-22995 GCA_030522545.1 Cremastinae sp. A BG-2022a | reverse complement strand
TTGTAACTCCACACTTAGTTTTCGTATATAAGAGCGTGACTTCGACTACATTTCATCAGAATCTTTTTGTAGACCAACTGCGAAATAATGTTCAAGCTCACACTCGTTCTCGTTACTGTTGCAGTCGTATCGGTAAGTTAATAATTTAATAGATTAACATTTATTATCACATATAAGACAAGTTTAAGATATTATGAAATTAAATATTTTACGAAAAAATCTCTTGCATTAATATTGATACATTTTCATCTGGTCGGTTTGAAAATATACGAATCAGATATGCAACCTTCACAAAACATTTAATTCGTAATATTTAGACTCTACGTTTTGCGGGAAACATATGCTAATTCTTGAGTCTTAGTTTGAATATCAATTAGAAACTCGAGCATATTTTATTAGTAATTTAAATATTTTTCATTGCTTAAATAATTGTAGTGAATTTTTTTAAATTGCTGTCTATAAAAAATGAACTTTTTAATTAAACTATTTCAAATTTAATACAAATTTTTTTCATAAGAAGTAACATCCAAAAATTGATAGAATTGTTTTTTTTCATAGTTTCTTAATCCATTCGATTTATAAAATATACTTTGCCAATTGATTCAGAGATTTACAGATATTTGTTAATTTTGAACCTGAATGAGTAGTTAAAAAATAAGAAAAAAATGTGTTTTATATAGAGGCTAAAAAAACTTAAGGAAACAAGTACTGCTTCTATACCCTACCACAACTTTATCGTCACAAATTATTCATCTTTGAAAAAAATTGGTTACATAAAAAAGTAAAGAGTTCATTGAAAATTTAAGGTGGTCTGCTCCCCTGTGAATCGTAACGATGTTGCGTGATACTAAATTAGATCAAATGAGCAAGGAGGAATTGAATAAAGTAATATAATCTATTTTAATTCTATTCACATACATTTTTTTGAGAAAATATAGATCGATGTTAACTAATAATTCGTTGAATTTATCCTTCGACAGTTTGGCTTTTATGGTTCTGTCGGTGGACTGTTGACATACAAAGAACTTGTGGATATTGTCCGTAAAAATAAACCGGTGAGTTGGTTTTTGAATTTTTTAAATTATTTCATTTTTTTTAAATTATTTGATTAAAATTTTAAAAAGATTTATAGCTTGTGTTTCGTTACAAAAATGAATTTTTGACAAATATGTGTGTATTTTTTTAATTTTTCAGAATGCTGTAGCCATCATTAAAAGCATTACATTCATAACAAAAAATGATTGAATTGAATCCAAGTGAAATCCAAGGAAATGCAAATGAAACCGATAAATAATAAACAAATAATTATCATACATAATTAATATAAAAAATATCTGTCATTTTGACATTTAAAATTGCCTTCATTGCGAAACTATGTATACTATGTGCATTAAAAAATAAAGCATTAAAAAAAAATTTTTTTAACATTCTTTATTGTGATTATTTACAAATAGATGAAAAATATAATTCAAGATATAAATTTTAAATTGGATAAAAAATGAAGTTAATCTCGTTGAACGATAAAAAGCTGCATCACCTTGAGTCAATCAGAAACGCAGAAAAGCGGTGACAAAACAACCAAGTTCAAATATGACACATATCAACTTCATACAAGAGAATAACGTTTCAAAATATAAAAACTCTGACTTCTTTTATTCAAGAAACATTATTATTAGAACGAAGAAATAATTGCATTGAAAACAGTGCAATATCAATCATATGACGACGTCAGTTTTTATTAGAATTTTTCGATCGTATCGTTAGCAACTTATGAGAATGATTAATTGTTGAGCGGTGATGCAACCACCGAATTTGTTGAACTTAATACAGTTGATAAATATCAATTATTTCGTTGCAAAATAGTATTGAAAGAAAACTTAGAAAAGAAAAACCTTCAATAGGCAAGAAAAGTATAAAGGGTTTCGGGAATATTCCGAAAATTTTTCCCATCATTAAAATTACAAATTTTTGGTTGAGGACAAGAACGAACTTGATAATAAAGAGTACTAAAATAAATTCGTTTATAAAAATTCATAAAAAATGACTCTACCACATTTTTGAATACTCGAAGATTGTTGATAAAACGATATTTGATAAGATTTATGAACTGGAAAAATATATGCAAAATGCAAAAGCAGAAACACAGAAGAAATTAACGGATTTCTTTAAGGTAGTGTTCTATCAAAAAATTGTTTTCTTAAGATTTTGTTAAAAATTTGCATAAACCTTCTTCGATACAATGTGCAATTGTATTTTACATTTTCAAATGTTTAACTCGAGATATTTATTGTGAAAATTCACTATTATCTGCAGTTTCTCATAAGAGCACGTGTTAAATATTGCGATCTTCAACTCTTGATATCTGGACTTTTAGGTGGTGGAACTTGTTGAAATTTTGCATACCTGTTTATTGTACTTCAAAGAAGCTTCTTTCAGTTTTTTTTTCATCTTAAGATCATGATTTTTTTTAATTTTCTACATCCGTAACATGTATAGATCACCTTCGATGATCTTGAATTTTGAGTATGTTGTTCTTGAAACAATTTGCAACATTTTTTCTTAATGAACTTAAGCTCAAAAACTACATGGTATAGAGATAAATTGAGATAAGAACTTTTGATTTGACTATACCGATAGAACTACCTTAATTCTATTTGTAAAATGAATAATAATATATACATATTTGCTATGTATATTTAAACTTCTATAAAAAAAGCCACTCCTGAATCTGTATAAGCGAAAAACCTGGTTTAGTGAAAAACTTCCATAATAAGGGAAAAAGAGATAGTGGTCCCTTGAATTATCGCTTATCCAGGTTCAACTGTATATCCCCAGCAATTCTGGAGCACCATTTGTACAGTCTCAGAGCTTCTTCTTATTTTTATCTTCCGAACGAACGAAATGACGGCTCCTAAGTGAAAAAAAGAGAAAGAAAACGTCTTGTCGAATTTGAAGACGAATGTAGCGGAGGATCCGCGAAATTAGGTTACATTGGATTTGTGAATCCAGCTCTGCTCCTCTTCCGTTCCTATCCTAGTGTTAGTGGAAAAGCCGGATATTTCATACTAGCGGAAACCTGCACATTTTCAACGAGAACCTGCACTATCGTGGAAATATGCATGAAGTGACGAAGAAGGAGAAAAGAGAGAGGACGATAAGGTCCAATTTTGCATTTTTCTCAGAATACGTAGCGGCGAAGATGGATTCCAGGCCATTTCGAGAGTCACGGGGATATAGCAATTCTTTTTAAGAATAATTCATTTCTACGTTCGCAATAAGTAACTGGATCAATTTCATTTTTATCGTGATATCCGGTTGAGCCAAATTATTCGTTGAAATACAATTCACTTTGAAGATTTACAGAACTCTGGCTGCGTCTCTCTACTTTTGGCTAAAAACAAGGAATAATATGAACTTTGAATCTTTTCGTTCTTTTTGCTACAATCGACCTTTGCCTCGTTGTTTTTTTTTTCCAGCAAATATTTCTATTCTTTTATCCTCGTTTCTCTCTCGGAGCGATGCACATTTGCTCATGGCAGTCGAGTGTTTCGAAACGAGAGCGGCGGAGTCGTCGAGTACGGCCATTCGCGATACGAATTACAGGCAGGGCTTTTGCATCGCGAAGTTTCGTTGCATCGTCCTGGCTCAGAAGCATACATCGCGGAGTCAACGTTCAAAAGTTTATTGGCAAACTGCCACCATCGTCGAAAACGCTCCAAACTTGTCTTTTTTATTTCACATTTTATTTTATTTTCTTTTTTTGTTTTGTTAGATTGAAACGAAACTCCGTTATTACCGCGGGTGTTTCTTTATTTTATTTTCCAACATTTTTCAACTTATTGTTGGAGGCAAGACCGTACAATTCGTAATGATACAGGACTCTATGTACGTATACGTCATCAGAATCCATCGTCGTCCTATGAAATAGGCTTTTTGATAACTTTTTCTTTTCCAAATGATACTCGGCGCTTCATCCGTACGATACATTTTTTACACAAAAACTAACTCGATTTTTCGTTGGAGGGAAGCACGACAACGAATAATAATCGTTCGTAAATTTTCTCGTTGAATTACATTTTTAATCGTGATCCGCCTGTCACAAATTCGAATCTGTAAAAGTCATACTATAAGCCATACTGGTTATTATCGGAAATTTGTAAAATCGTTAGCATCGATCTGAGAATTTTGTTTTCGTAATAACACTCGGGTACGATGAAATATATTTACTATTGAAAAAAAGTTGCAAGAAATCAGCTTTCTGTCATTTACTCGCAGAGCGAAAGATATACCCACGTTTGACATAAGCAACGAGTATTAAATCTCTACTCTCTCCATGCCTGTCTCTCCCTGTCGCTCTTATATTCCAAAGAAACGACGAGAAACTCACTCGAAAGTGTAAATAATGAACGGGCGTCTGTGAGCGACAGACAGGCAGCTTGTCGTGATATGGGACAACCGCGAAAGCTCGTCCCGAACGGATATTCTCGCAAATGACGGATTAAAATACTTCGCGTATTACTTTTATCGGAGAAATGTTTCTATGAAACTTTTTCAATACCAAGCTTCACGTTATGCGCCAATTTTTTTGTGTATTCGTATAATTTCAAGACTCGATATGAAAGATCAAAAATCTTAGAAAAAAAATAAATTTTTTATATTGAACATTTTATTCAATTGTATATCTATAGTTATTCTTGCACCAATCTCACAAAACAGGTTTTGGGATATTCATTTTTGACGATGATCAAATTTGGCAAAAAATAGGAGAGCCAGTCCGAGGTCCACGTGGTTATTCTCATTTTTTTGCGTTTAATTTTGAAATAAATCGTTGTCTCGGCGATAACAGGATACATCGAATCGCTACGTGGAAACATGGATATACACTTTGATTTGAATAATGCGGTGAATGGTTTATTCTCTCGGATACGCTCCTTTGGGAGAGAAACAGCGAGAGCGAGTATAATTGAATCTCGAGAGCGTAAAGTGGTTCCGCAACCATCTTCCGCTTCGTTCTCTCTTCTCGCATTCTTTCCTCCGCTCTCTCGAGCTCTGTCTTTCCTAGCACAGAAATTGACATCTGAAGGGAATAATTGAATATTTCCCAAAGGTACGTCGTGACTATACTGTAGGATAATGCGAAGGGGAAATCGTCATGGCAGACACTCCGCTTCCGTTCTTTTTCCCTTAATGCGAAACTGGGTCGATACCATACCGGAGAAACAGCTTCCTAACTCGATAGTATCCTCATCGCCCTGCTACGCATCTAGCACGTTCTTACGTAAGACAAAAAAAACAATTAGGGGAGATGATATTTTCTTTCTCCTCCAATTAACTGACAATCAGATTCCTTGCCTCACGTGCACAAATAATCATCAATCGAGTACGAGAAGTAGGAAAAAATAGTTCGATTTGTGTCAAAGTTTTTGTTAGTGAACATCTTTCGTCATATAAAATGAAAAAAAAGATGATCGTACATAGTTATGTATCTTGCAGGCGTCGACGAACTAAAACTCAGAGATAGATGCCAAAATGCAAAATTTAATTCGTTATTGCAACAAAACTGTACGATAAAATGCCTTCATTTTTTGCAAGTGTATTCTGCATTTTACAAAGCTTTATATAAGAATTTTTAATTGTATGGTTAAATAACTAAGTTTTGCGTAATCTCATTACTTCTATAGTAAATTTCTTGAATTTTATGAAAAATATGTAATTTAAGGCATTTTTGAACGCGTACATCTCGTAAAGGGCACGGTCAAATTACATGTTCATTTCCAATTAAACGTTTTGAATAACATACTGTCAGTCACTCAAAAAAATAGCAGGTTGCACGTAACTCAATTTTTCTGTTGTTCCTGCAGAACCACCTTAAATAAAATCCTTCGTAGTTGGCGAACGATTCAAAGGTACATTTTAACTCATTTGCCAAAAAGGAAATCTCATTGATCCTCGACCTCTTACATATTCAAATTACAGTTGTACGGCGTGTGTGTGTATGTGAAAAAGAGAGAGAGAGGAAGAAAGAGAGGAAGAGAGTGGAAGAGAGAGACAGGCGTTCGCGACTTTGTCTGAATGGCGCTTCATTTAAAGTTTTGTTCTCCTCTTACAGCGTGCTTCTTAGAATGGCAACGGGATGCTCGGATGAAGAGGAACGGCGTGCGAGTATGCGTTTATCCTGCTCGGAGGTATATATATATATATATGTGTATATCCACCCTGCGGGCTTTCTTCTTCGCCCCGGCGAGACTTTCCGAAGAACACCTTCAACGGAGAAATGACCGTGTGCCGAGACGGCGATTAATCATCTCTAGGAGAATTTAACTAGTGCCACACCACGGGGAATCTATCTGCCACCTCAACCCCCTCCCTCTTCCTCCGACGCCGCGAATCTTTCTCTAAATGGACTTTGAATTCTCTTCTGGTCGCCCATTTACTGACTTCAACTTCTCACACGTTTCTGTCCTCATAATTTTCACAGCAACTTTGAAAACCACTATTGGATTGTATTAAAATTTCACGCTGATATCTTTTTTTGCATATCGCTAGGGCATCGGTCGAAATTAAAAATTCTTCATTGCACTCTTCTCGAGTTCGAAACTTGGCTTTTCTTAGAATTTTCGATAATAAATTGCAGATGTAACTTAAATTTTTAACGGACTTAATCGTTGAGACTAAAAATTATTTATATACGGTATGGAAAGTTGATAAAATTTTATCCTACTGAATTTTTCAACGGACTTTACCGTAAAGACTAAAAATTATTTTTGTACGATATTGAAAATTGATGAAATTTTATCCTAAAAATAATGGAAAAAGACTGCTTTTATTATGAGAAAAATCCTCATTATAGGACTCGAGTGAAAATCATTTGAGATAGAATTTTTTGAACATTTTCACAAAATTTCTGTAATGTCCTATATTAATGATAGAATTAAATTATTCAAAATGATTGCTTTAACTTTCCACGAGAGCTCATTTTAAATTCAATTTTAAAATATTGATATATGGATTACTGCATGGTAAAGATTAATGAAATGATATATTTTTGCATTTGTATTAAATTTGCATTGTAAATTAAAAAAAAAGTGCCTCAAAGAGTTTCAAGTGAATATTTTATGTCAAGAGTCGCGGTAGCTACTCGAGGCAAGTACATTTACTGTATATTATTTCCAAACCTCAAAATTTTGATCTATTCGAGTTTTCAATAATTAATCTTAATGATCCCACTAACAGTACTCTCGTACTGTAAAAAGCGAGACAAATACATTTTTACAAATACATTGCGCAATTGTTGAGGAAAAATTGATAAAAAATTCTTTGAGACAGTAACTTATTGTGGAGTTTTTCTAAAAGCTTATTATAATAACAACCAAAACTTTCGTTAACTCGGCAAGTTACTGTCCCAAAGATTTTTCCATCAATTTTTCCTCAAGAATTACGCAATCTGTAAATGTACTTGCCTCGCTTGTTACAGTACGAGAGTACTATTTTTGAGACCTTTGATTTACACATACCATGAAAATGAATACTATGCTGATATTACCCCACTGTAAAGGTTTACATGTAAAAACACAGAAAATATAAAAAAATAGACGTTTACTCGAATCTCTCATCTCAAAAGCTTTCTCAAATTTAACAAAACGAAAATCGATCATTTCTGCATGAACGCGGATGAGTGAATAATTCAACGACATTCTGAAAGCAGGATTAAGAGTTCGATTTTGCTCAGCTTATACATTAAAAATTAGTGACAGAGTTAACTTTAATAGCAATGAGGTGTTTCGAATATTAGTATATATTACAGTGAATTCTGATTTTTAAATATCCGTTTCGAATTAATAATCGTACGATGATATAAATTTGTTATCGCAGCGAAAAGTAGTATCGCGTGAATGCGGTTTTGTGACGACCTCGCGACTAGTTCGGCTTGGAAGACAACGCGAGACTGCTCGCGGTGGTGCACATGAGAAATAAAGGAGAACGAGAAAAAAAGAAAAATGTGCCCCGTAGCGGGACTGAAACTCGGCTCGACGCCGCGGGAGCAAACACCACGCGAGATTTCTCCATGGCAAGGAGAGTTAGTTCAACAAGTTGCGAAATTACTGGCACCGAGTCGATAATATTAGCATGCCAGTCGCATTAGTCTTCCTTAAACACCTGTCCTGTGCAAACGCGATTATTAATTTAAAACCGGTGAGCACAGCGCGACAGCGCACGAATACCGGGCAAATTAAGAAATTAACCGGACCGTATTACAGAATATTTCGTACGAGAGAGCGTTTGTCAAGCTGTCAATGGCGCCGCCGGAATGGCGGCGAGAAAACTTTGGTCTATATAGCAAAACGTGTGTAATTCGACGACTCGATTATTCTGAATCTCAGTGACCTCGTCGATATAATTCTTGTGACACGCTCAATGATATTTCGTTCCAATCAAAATTGATACGTACACGATATCGCATCGGTTTACATCGGCCAAGCCTGTTCTGGAATACTGCGAATCGAGATTCAATGAAAAGACTGTAGAACGAAGGGAAGCAAATCGGATTTCACGGATTTCCTTGGGTGCCCGAGGAGAGCAGAGACACTTTTCGCAGGCGTGTTGGATTTGCGTCCCTCACTTTTCGGTTTATCTCATTTTCGTTCGTGTATATAGTATATATGCTTTATAAAAACTGAGAAGCTCCGGCCGGTCTTCTGTTCTTGCGCCCTCGTTTCGCGGATCCACAGCCCGTATCCGTTTCAAGGGGCACGTGGGCCGACAACAGCTGCGCTGCCCTCAACATTCTCTGCTGTCGAGTTTCCAACGAAAACACAATGCCGGGCTTGATTTCAGTTTCTGCTCAGGTTTGCCTCTCTCTCTCTCTCTCAAAAAGAAAATTCTTATTGCTTTTTATTGTTTATTCTTTGACCCTTTTTATTTTGTAAATTCTAAACCTTCCACAACAGTTATATCTTTCCAGATAATTGTGACTTTTGGTTCGTGATGCACTTTAAATTTAAGCTGCGCCAGTTGTTAAGGATGTACCAGACAGACAATCCCAGCAAAAAGTAAATTCTTGATGATAAATTCGTAAAATTCAGACTTTGACTTTTGCTAAAAAATTGACAATTTTTTGAATCTTCGTTTGACTATCTATCAGCAACTTGAGCAATGATTAACAACGATTTTAAATTTAAGTTTTTTCATATACTTAAGAATAATATATCAAAAATTAATCGAATTCTTATATTAAAAAACAAAAATTGCTCATACATCCTTAAGGAGATTGTGTCGGTATTTAGCAGTCAACTGACTTTTTTAAATGCCTGAATATCGTTTACTTCATATTCTAATTTATTCATTGTCTAACATTTTCAATAACTTAAGAAGTTGCGTAGAAAATTCGTAATAAATTTATACTACAGGTTCATTGAAAGTTGTTCGCCATAATCAGATATCATTGACAGTTTTGTCAGGTTGACAAACGTTATTTCACCATTTAAATTGTAAATGTTTCGGAAAAGTAATCTCCAATAATCTACGTTTTTTACGACTTCAGACATAAATCGTTCATAACTAATTTCAAAATTAATTATATCAATTAACTAATTTGAAAATAAATAAATTTGAAATTTGAAAATAAATAAATACACTTTTTAAATATTAATAAAAAACTTTTCGTAGCTGTCTAATCCTCAATTATGTTGTGAATACAAAAAAGAAATATATTGAGTATTGTTCTATAAATCTTCATTAAAAAATGTTGCATATCTTAAAATGAATTTTCTCATTTATACTTGAGTGTTTATACTGTTTATCCATATAAAACTTTGTTCATTATTACAATTTTTATTAGCATTATACTAAATGGTCAATGTATTTTTCATTACAAACAATACTCACAGTTGTACGACCCCTTTGAAATGTAATATTCTTCAAATATGTAAAATATATACGAGGATTAAATTGTATGGCGAACGTGAATCATAAAATTCTACGTGAGCTTCCTCCTTTCAAAAGTCAAATTAATTCAAAAGAGTGTAAAGTATAATCAACTACAAAAAGAGATGAGAAAGATAAAAAACGCTAATAATCGAATAGAATTCGTATAAATCGTTTCAGAAAAGTTTAGGCCAATAAAAAATTCTGTACACGTGCTACGCTGACCACTTTGAACATATTTTCTATTCCTCTATTGTCTCGTCATCCAGAAGCTGACGGATGTTCTAGTACTTTATAAGCATTGTTTGAAATCTTGCTTGACAAGCATAACGATTGGTCGAACAGCCGAGCTCGCGACATGTTCGAGACTTAATTTTTGACTCATCAGAAAACACTAAGCCTTTTTTTTTTAATTTCACAGAAGTGGCAATGAAGAATAGTCTGGACGGATAAATTGCTCCACGTCTTTTTTCACATTGCATTAAAGGGTAGAATGAAATTGACGAAATTGCTCTTAAATAGAGCAATCTCGTGTAATCAGTACTCAGACTTAGGGACATGGAAAATTGCGTTAGTGTGTAATTTTCGACGCACCATAACGAAGTCCTCGCTGATGGCGCCCCGTATACATCGCCGGGCGGAGAAAACCCCGCGCTGCAGCATGTACATTCTAATTTGGTTACGCAAAAAGTGAGGGTGCAGCAGCCTCGGTGGAAGCTCGAGCGCGTAGACAGCGCGAAGAGCCGCTGTGAAAATGCTCGAGACACGGGTAATGGGAAATTAGTGGCCGAGGAAATCGATTTCGTCTTTCGGCGATACGAGATACTCGGCAAGACCCTGCGAAAATACATTCATTTTCTAGACAGTAGATCCTGTGATACCCCTGATGCCCGATCCTGTTTTTGTCTTCCATCGATTCTCCCCTAAGCTCGTTTCCAGTCTTTTACACTTTGAACGAGCCTATATATCCTTCAAGCAAAGACAAGAATAAATTTGCATTCGTTAACGATCAACGATATCACGACATCCGTGACGAACCTAGATTGATTCCTCTCGAGTTTCGCTCCAGATAATTAAATGTGACAGTGTCGAACGTGTTTTATTCTTTTTGTTTCATTGTACATAGCATACATAGAAAAGAATAAATGTCTCCAAGCGCGGATTTGTCGCGAATTGGAATGAAGATTGGGAAATAAAGAATTTTCAGATCTATTTTTGTCATGAAATTTCGAGAAATTTTAGATTTATTTTCCTTATCAAATTTCGTGGATTGGAAAGTCTCGCGCGCTGCTGTTCCTTTTTCTTTCACCCTCAATTCTCGCTGTCTCGAAGTCTCTGCTCCCGTGTCTTCTATTTCTATCCGAGAGCCGTACTCGCTATTCAATTTTCCCCGAGTGTTGCATTATTCAGTGCCCCGCACCGAGACATCTGACTGTCTCTATTGTCGAGAACGTTGGCATAGATGGCGCTCAGGTCGCGCGGCATCTATAATACTATTCCACAGACGTCTGTACATTTGCCTGTTTACCGTCGTAGCAAATAGCACTTCTTCCCTCGTAATAATGTGCCGTACATTTGACCAGCAACGTGTTCCGATTTCGGAGACACTTTTCGAACTCAGAATTTTCGACCGATCATTATGAGTGGTCTTCATAAATTGTACCTGCTCTCAATATTCCCTTGCCTTTATTTATTTAGGACAGAACATCACCGATTCCAATATGATTTTAGGGACCGTAATTGATAGCCACTCCAAGAACCAACCCAGACAACCTAATATCCAAAAAACTAACTTTGTTTGTTCAAAATTTCGTCCTGCTGTCTAACATGTTCTTGATATAAATACTCAATATTATTAATTGTACTTTCATTTAAACCTGTTTAAGAATTACATTGAATAGTGGATACACTACTCTTATGAATCTTCTTTAATATGGATGATGAGCTCGCATCATTTTTTGGAGAGTCTCAATTATTCTCTGTTTTTGTCTCTATTGCAGTTAAAAGGTCCTGAACACAGTAAATTGCATAGTTTCTCTTTAGCTCTATAAAACGAGGAAGAGAGAGAGAGAAGGCCACCTCTAGATGTGTGCAAACATCAACAATAACAGTTAGCAGTTTACATTTCATTAGGAAGTGTATATCGTGTCTGAGCTCGCTATTCAAGTGCTTACTTGTAGGTTTCCTCACGACACCTCAAAGTTTACCTATTCTAACAGGTCGTTCGTTAACATCTCTTTGAATTACTATTTCTCCGTGCCATGCCACGGGCTCTTGCTCTCGTTTCGTTAAAGCATAACGTTTTAGCATGCTTTGCAATTTAAGATCCTGCACACATTTGAGGAATAAACTTCTTACATCGGCTTTCCGTTAATACAAGCCATTAGCAAAAGAAAATGAAAACTGTCTTCTCTAATATCAATGTAATCAATTGTAATAACATGTTTGGTAGTACATCGTTGAAATTTTTTGTTATACAAAATTTTCGTGTAAACTTGCCAAAAGAAAAAAAATAAAATTTGCATCACCTCAAGAGTGCATCGGTTATATATTTCAATGATTTAAACGTTATATCAACAAACTTTTTATTTATTAAAAAAAATAAATTTTAACTGGGAAATTGACTTGATATCAATGTTAAAGAACGAAATTTATGACTACCACATTTGATTGAAATTGATTTTGAACTATTATAAAATAATGTTTTTAATGAATTTTTAGTATTTTGAAACGATATTGTAAATTTGAAACACTAAACTATTTACTTTTTGTATAATTGAAAATAACACTGGTACTGACACTCGATTGAACTTGTAGAATTTTTACGAAATGTTTTTCGGTGACGAACTACCTGGCGAGACCCGAAACATCTTATCCCGACATTTTACCACCGGCCTAATGATTCCAAATTCAGTCAAAAATCCAAACAATCACGATCGTTTTCGGTTTTTCACTCGACCTCGACTGATTACCATGGAAACAATGACCGAGGGATTAACGAAAATTTGAAAATTTTTTTCCTCGTTACGCTCGACGAATTTGCTCTCTTTTTTTTTAATGTTTACGATCCCCTAACTATTCATTTTCGAGAATCGAACGTAGGTAGATCTCAAAATTTCAAATAATTATATTTTTTCATGCCCTCGACGATATCGACTTCATAATAGGTAATTCTAAAAAAATTTTGCAAGACGAAATGAATGATTCAAACATCAAGATCATTATTTTCAATGCAGTGCACGTTGAAATTTTTTAAATGAGATTAGCCAAAAGTGAATACGCTTCGCATAAGGCGCTTTATTCCGATTAATGGATTTAGAGGCCTCGTGTCTTTTTTAATATAAGATAAAAATAGGAAATAGGAGATATTTGACTTTTATTTTATAAAGCAGACACTGAATATTGATAAAATTTTGCTGAGATGCAGATCGAAGTGTTGTTTATCTATATTTACTTATTTCTACCAATTTTTCGGTGGTAGATTCTCACTATGTTTAAAAAAAACATATTTTGCTAAATGTCATTTTTCCATAAGAGCTCGTATTAATTTAAAAATAAAAGTATACTGTGACAATTTTTCCCACAATCTCCGTTTGTCCAAATAAAGCCCTGGTTTTTTTTTATAAATTTGGACGTCAGACGAGAATTTCTAAGTTCTTAATGAATTTATTACAAAAATTCTTATAATAGACCGTGGTTTTAATTATGCTGGTGCTAGCAAGCATTCATGTTCTGAGGTAGAGAGGGAGAGAGAAAAAAAATCGATATTTCTTTTATTTTTTATTTTTGAGAAAAATAAAGAAGAAATGAAATAATTCGAGAACAAAGATCAATACGGGATGACAAAAGACATTTATTCAATTTCAGCCGAACTCATGGAAGATGAGAACGACAATGCACAAAATTCATAAAATGAAGGTCCCTCCAAAATATTTGTTAACAATCATTCATCTTTCGTCAAATACGACACTTCAAACTTTTTTTTGCTAATTTTTAATTACTATTATTTAACAATCGCACTAAGTTTCATAAATTTTTGGGTATACTACTGAGAACGAGAAACTTATTGCACCGTCTTAATTTACTTTGTGAAATTACATTCGATTGTTCTCAAAGCAGGTAATCTGATGAATCGATTAATCAAAAAGAGGAAAAAAGTAATTAAGAGCACAATATTTACGAGAAAGAGTTTTCAATCGGCCCGAGTTTCTTATTCCTGAAACAAACTGGGGGGGGGAGTTGGTAACTCGGTCAGAAGTTTGAAACCGAACGAGAAACTCAAATAACTTTTAAATTTGCACTTGGTGCGGCAACGTCAGCTCTCTCTCTCTCTGTTTCTTTCAATATCTCTATTTCCCCGTCAGTTTTCGGTCTCTACTTTTGCATTATCTTTAGGATCAGGAAAAGAGGCAGGGGGAAGGGACGAGGCGAATGAATAAAATCGTTCGAGTGCAAAGTCACTATATACGTATACCGTATCTCATTATAGCTCGGATCGGGTCTGGTTCTTTTGCGAGTTAGCGCCTCGGAGAAGGCGTTGTTTGCTCGGGCATCTGCCCCCTCGAGCTTGGCTGGCCTTTTAAAAAACTCGCCGAAATGACGTCAGCTCTTTAATATGAATTTTATGCGGAAAGCGCGATAGAAGTTGAGAGTCTCGGTCGTGCGGTGTACAGTTCATCCTGCGGATCTTTTATATTACCTGAAATTACCCGTTGCATCAATCCTGACCGCCTCACGCGTTTCCACGTTTCGCGGTTCTCTCGCACTTTTCGCCGGGCGTCTCGGTAAACGTCTCTGCTGCTTCTTACCTATTCCCTTTTATTCTGTCGTTTCGTTAAGTTATAACTTCCGAGTTGGCCCATTCGTTTGGTCGCTCTCCGCTCGTTGAGAACCGAGAAAAAGTTTAGCTCCTTTGCAAAGTTCCTCACCGCATTTTTTTTTCCTCTTTCCCCGATCCTCCTCTTTTTATTCTCCCGGTTGCCCCGGCGGTGCACCTACCTCCGGCTGACGTTGATCCTCTCTCATTATGCGTTGAGAGCTTTCTCGAAAAATCTCAAGAGACGTTTATTCGCTCGGGGTACTTAATGAACTGCATTTTTTTGCATCATCGCTCGATCGAGCAGGATAAACGCACACTTTGCGAAACTACTTATCATATCACACGTTGTAAATTTTTTCGCCCGCTATCTCAGGTCCCATAAAAATACTTTCTTCATTCTCGTATCGTCACGACGTATCAAAAAATTTACAACGGGAGATATATCTCTTAAATGAGACTATTTTATAGACTACCAACAGCAGAAAACTTTTTTTTTAAACCAAAGTTTTTTTTCTCTTCTTTCTCTCGAATTTTTTTTTATCTACACTGAGAAAAATATGATAAATTTTATTATATAAAAGTGACAATTATACCAATTATTATACAACTAAATATACTTCGTTTACATCTTGTCCAGATTATGTTACGTTTTACTCCAAATATATATTTAGTTCTAAAATAATTAGCATAATTGTCACTTTATGGTAAAATATACCATCGTGATTTCTCTCAGTGTAACATGGCAATGGAAAAAACAGTTTTTTCATAAGAGAATATAGAAAAAATTATATGTTTTGCAGAAAAAATAAACGGTAATAAACTAAAAAAAAAGTGGAGTGACTCTACATCGTTTATTTATTCTATCACTTTTACTTGCAAAAAATGGCATGGTATGTTACAAAATCTAATGGGCCTTAGACTACTATTAGACAACTTAATTGATTGAATATTGTTTAATTTTATTAATTGAATATTGTTTAATTTTATTTATTGAATATTGTTCAATGTTATACTTATTTTATAATTATTGATTTTTATGACTACTGTACTTGTCCACGAAAAGGGGTGACGCCTTTTTTGATACGGCGCATAATAAAAACCGCATTACCTTAGCAACTTAATAAAGTTTATTCGTTCTCCATCAGACGCACATTGACATAATTTTCCCAAATTTTCTTTCGAGAGAAATGAGCATGAGGCGCAACGTGTAAAAAAAAAAGAAAACAATGAGAGACACGAGCTGGAATACTTGAATTCGCTCGAGGCCACGCGAGGAGTAAGAAGATGTAAATTATTCGCAACGTCCGTGTGCCTTTTTCGCGAAAGAAGTTTATCGTTGGCGCGTCCACGCCGGTGAGTTCCCCGCGGCGTTCGGGCGTCCACCCGCGCCGCTCGCGGAGACTGACTTATGCGCTTCGCGTTCCGTCTCTTTCGCGCGGCCGCGTCGTAAACGCGCGGCGCGAAATCTCCGCGGAGCGCACTCGCGAAATACGAGCGCGGGCGAATATATCCCGCGTGTGTACATTCACGTCATCGTGCGTCTCGCAGATTCGGAATGAGTGCTCACTCGAGTGCGTGAATACCGCGATCATAAACATCATTTTTCTTCACTTTTTTTTCCACGGGTGTTTCTCTCGCGTCGAGCGTTAAAGGCCTCGCGAGCATTCGCTCATATTCCGAGACACGGCCGAGTACATTATGATGCGCGCGAGGGTAAACACGCTCGTGTGCGCGCTTGGAAGGACGAGAGCTCGGTTCCGAGTTCACGAGAGCGAGCGAGAGTGACATAAAGCCGCGAAGACTCAATCTTTCCTCTTTCGGGCCCCGCACGATATCGGTCCACGCACACGCCGTCATTTTCGTCCCGTCTCTCCTTTATTTCTCTCCTCGCTCTTACGTATTTTCGCGCTTGAGAGACCCGCTCGCATGCACTTCGCCTCGTATTTATGACCGGCGGAACATCTTCATCCATATTTACGGGCCGTTGGTATAAATCATTTCTCCGCTCGTGTGGCAAAACGAGCGAGTGTCAGAACGGGCCGAGCGCCCTTTGCGCGCGGTGAAAAAATTATTCGGCACCTCGGAAACGAGGCTCTGAGCCACGTGATTGGTTCGATGATTATTTTTCTTGGTAGCTGTTGCCATGTATCTGTTTTTCCACGTTTTTAATAATCGCACATGTTTCCCGTGATCATTTTTACACTGTCCATAACAACGTTAAGGATGCATAAGCGGTATTTTAAAAATAGGAGTGACAACGCGGCCGCTTTTTATTGAAGTGTTTGAATTGATATATTTTGCTATTATTCTTCTAGGCGCACAATTCATACAACTTTTCGCATAATACGCTCTATTCGCATATAGAACATACATCCGCACTGACATTTTTTAAAAGTATTTTGAAACGACATTATAAATTTGAAACACTAAACTATTCACTTTTCATATGATTGAAAATCACTGGAACTGACACTCAATTGAACTTGTCGAATTATTCCTACGGAATATTTTTCGGTAACAAACAAACAAAATTGAACAAATCATTTCCAAAAGGTATTTAAAAATTCTGTGCTAAATTAAAAGTCAAACTGCATACTGCTGAAATATACCACTGATTTTTACAGAAAATTTTAACGTATATCTTAAATATTAATTGAAAAATATATGAGATTTTGATGATGTTTAAATACGTTTTTATTCCAAATATTTGTTAAATTGCTTAAACAATTAAAAATAGTAAAATTTTTGATAAAATGTGCTTCAATTGATAGATTAGCCAAGACAAGAAAAAATGTAACGTATATTGGTCATATTTATATATATGCGTTTTCATGATGAATCGTTTACATGGAAACGCTTTGTTGCGATCGACGATGAGAGACGCCGAGTCACCGAGAGTTATTGTAAGCCAGTATAACAATAATCGCATCTCGATCGTTATGTCGGAAGATATATCGCCGCTGCAAAGTTTCCTAATATGATGGCTACGTGCGGGACGAGAAGGTGGTAAGAGATAAAGGCTTGCAGTAGCGAATGGACGCCTGGGCTTTCGCTCTTACGTACTATGTCTAATATTACGTGGTACTAAGTCATAGCATTCTCTCACTTTTCCTTTCTTGTCAGCTGCATAAAGCACGTGCCATCTTCGAACGAACTTCTAGGAAACTGCTTCCGGAAAATAGGACGTAAAAAGAATTTTCATTCTTACGCTTTCGATGAAAAAATCAATCACGAAATCTGTATTTACTACAAATTTAGTGGATATTTGTTGAAAATTATTTTTACTCGAAATGAACATTTTACTCAAAGTTTTTATATACAGAATAAATTCTGGTACCGGTTACAAATTAAGAAGAAACTCAGATTGTTAAATAAATAATTTCGTCAGTTAAAATAGAATTCAATCATTTTCGCCTTTGGCGTAAATTGATCGACTTTACGCAGGCAAGCTACATTTTCAAGAATTATGTAAGAAATACATCATCGTTAATATAATCGCTCGTCGATACGTCAATTTACTCGATCGGACGTTTATGAGGCTATGCTGAAAATAATGACTGAAAGAAGTAAAGCATGAGCTTGCTGAAAGAGAAGAAAGAAAAAAAAAAGTTTGAGCGAGGGTGTGCGACTAACGATGTTTTCACGTCGATAATATCATTTTTTCTCGAACGCGTTCATCGTGTCGACGTCGCTCTCACCATCGTCGTTCGCGTTTTTATCTTTTATTTTTTTTTGTTATCGAGTATATATATTTCTTCCATATCGAGTAACTTTATTATACAATATGATGTTAGCGGCGCAGATGTATATAGAGTATTATGGATTTATATTGCCGCTCTCAATCGAGAGAATCTGGGTCGAACAGCTGACGTGAAGAGCTGCCGCGAATACAAGAGGTGCTGCTTCTGTTGTGCTTGATCTTATATACACACATATACACGGTGAGCTAGAATCTCTGACGTGACACTGAAATAATATATTCGCGATAAAATTCTGAATCGAAAAGTGATTGGATATTTTTCGATCAAATAAAAACTCGAAGAGTTATGGAAACGCAAATGTCAACCAATAAGCGAGCATAATGTCTGTTGATGACTCTGTCATGGCTATAGCTTTCCACTAGTTGTTGTTCGATACTCGGTAACTGACAAAGTTCGTTGAATATTATCAACATTTCATTAAGACCGGATGTTCGGGTTATCGATTTTATGGAAATTTAGTATGATCATATTGTTGGAATCACTGAAATCAAATGAAGTATTTTTTCGAAATTTTTAATTAAAACCGATTGTTTTTTTTTCTTTAATCTTCATTTTTAAATTTTTTTCAGATTCCATTATTGGAAAGGACTGAAATTACACAATTTTCCAGTGCAATGCTAGTAGATATATCTGTGGCTACAGCTATTTAATTAATGAAGTTATATTGACAGTTTACGTAGGTTATCAGAATTCAAAGTGGCAGCTGACATTCTTAGACTATATTCACAATGTTATGAAAATATAGTGAACTCATATTATTAGAGATACTGTCCATAATTTCACATTGAATTTTTTAAATTAAAATGGTAGCAGGTATTTTTTTAAATTATGTAAAAATAAGTATGTGAAACACATTGGTATCATAATACGGTGTTGTGACAGGATATCCAATGACAAAATATCCGACGACGAAAAATCCTCAATATAACATGAAACTAAATAAATGCAGTATCTATATAATATATATGGAGGCCCTTCCATTCGATTAGTACAAACCCTTAAAAAACGGCATCAGTACTTCGTAATTTCTACGTAAGAGGGCGAGAACTATTAAGGTGGGGTGTTTGGGGGTAGGGGACGAAGTGCGTGCCACCTTCAACCCCCCGCCGAGGGCTCTGCCCTCTTGCCCCTATACCTCATATGTAATATTACAATGATACTACACAATGGTATCCCTCAGGATATGTTTTTTAAAATCATTTGATATTGAATATTTTGTCTTCAGAACATTTTGTCGTTGGATATTTTTGTAGATATTTTGACTTTGGATATTTCGTTATAGAACCCATAATATACAGATCTTTGGCGTCAATTTTCTTGAAAATACCTGAAATGTACACTTTATAACAGAATCACAGTTTTAATTTCAGTTTCGCCTGAAAACCAAGAAAATTTCAGAAAAAATGATTATTTGAATATCCTCATTAATTTCGTTACCGTACAATGTATGACACCTTGTAGATGCAAAGCTTGAAGAAAAGCCTTTCTCAGAGCATTTCTCGGTACACGGGTGATGATAAATTTTCTCGTGGTAGCGTTATGCTCGAAAAAAGTCGGTCTCGCAACCGCTAGAGAGGCGTTCGAGCGAGCGAAGGAAAAATGACCAATATTCGCGTAAAATACCGTTTCACGGCAACAACTCTTGTCGTCTCCGTCGCTCACTTCTCGTTGGTCGCTCGAGCGTACGCTACATTCTATATAACCCGATACCAACTCTTTTGGTAATTCGCCATATAATACCGAAGAAGCTACTCGCTCTTCGCTATTGGATTTCAATTTATACAGCTTGCCGATGGCAATTTCCTCCCGTTGCTCTAAGCATAATGTATAACCCAATAAAATTCAGGATAATACCACCCTTCGCATCTTCTCCTTCTTCGCGTCTCTCTCTCTCTCTCCCTCTCTTATCTCAACGTATCAATGGCTCTCACTCTTTATCACCTGACAACATTATACCGTGAATCGCGTACACATCATGAACCGCGAAAGCTCTCGCGACGCGCTCCACTCTATAACTAATCCGAGAGTATTCGCGACGGAGTGCTGTACGAAAGCTTGCGCAAAAAGTCTCTCACGTTCCTGAGATATTCGGCTTATCGCGTAGCTGGATCTAGGACTCGCTGAGGAGAAGTTTTATAAAACGACGACTTGTTTATAGCCCCCGTAGCCGAAGGATGAGGAGAAGGAAAAGGAGGAGGGGAGGTATATATATTCTCGCCTCGAGTCCCGCACTCGGCGTTTCCTCGGGCTAACATGTGTATGTAGATCTGAAATTGTTCATCGTCGCTCTTTATTCCTGCGCCGAAAGAAAAGTGCCATAGGAGTGGGGTAAAGATGGGTGTGGGGGGGAGGGGGCAGGGAAGAGAGAAGAGAGGGAACGTGGGGTGAGGGAAGGATAGGAAGAGGCAGCGAAGGTATTACACGCGAGATATAGGCTGGCCTACAAGGATGAGAAAGAGCTGAAGCTAAGACGATAATATTTCTCATAGCGGCGCCACAGCCCGGCATAGATCCTGATTTACACATCTTGCACGATCCCCCTTGCAATAACAATGCGTCACTTTTATACGTCGGCATAAACAATGCGCGCCCTTCGGGTCGGCGGGGCGAGCGAGAGAGACGTATGAAACATCGGCAAGGGGCAAAAGACCTCCCACGCGATCTATGCGCCGCTCTCGATCCTATACTGGCATGCTATCGTCCTGACGAAGCGCCTTTCTGCACTCTCTTTCTCTCGTTTCATCGGATCACAATAAATTTCACCGCAGTTACCATTATTATTGAATAATTCTCCCTGAAACGCACCCGCGCTCTCGCACTTTCATCCCGGCTCGTAATCGCGATGAATATATCGTCCGGATAATCGAGTTTGAATTTTCATCTGAGCGAATCTCATCTACCTCCATTATACGTGCGGTCATCCTCCGCGCGTACGTTTGATCAAATGTCGCCCGACGTCAAAAGCCAATGAGGCTTTTAGTAACCCATTCCGATCCGACCCTCTTTTCCCATAATACCTGCGCGCATATAATGAATATTATTCGAACAAAGGCTCGGAGTCAATCACACGAGAACTCGTACGAGAGAACAAACGATTATATGTGAAACGTTAATTAATACATATATAACTTCAGAATGAAAGATACGATCGGTGGTCAGCGCTTTTCCGAAACGAGACATTTTTCCATGATTCGAATACACAAAATAACTGTATGTATATCGTGCACACAAAAAATACGTTTATGGCGAATTTTATGTACCGCGACCGGCGAGTACTCGGTTGTCGAGATTGGTCATTTCATTGACTGAATTATTACGTGTACAGCGTCGCTCGCATTGCCGAATCATCCTCGCAGACAAAGAGAGGGTGGATGACCTGTCGGTGTTGTGTGCTGATTGTAAATGGTGGCTAAGCATGCGACGGTGAAACTTCCTCTAAACGAAGTGGCAAAAAATATGCAAATGCGCGAGCGTAGAAAAGGGGAGAGAATATTCCGAGACGGTTTCGCCACACTGACAAGCGCAAAGACTTAATTGAAGCGGCTCCTCCGCGTATATCTCTTCGCCAATATCGTTATCCGAAATGAACGCGTATGTATATATACCGAGAGATAGAATTTTGCTGGCGGAAGCAACAGCGAGGCTTGTTAAAGTACGTTCGCTCGACAGGGACGAAAAATACGAGGCTGAATGAGCGAAACCGTGAGGGAAAAAATTCTGCTGGTGCTGCAGTGTCCAGTCTCGGTTTTCGGCGCCAAGACGACGAGCAAAATTGAGAGACGAAAAAAATAATGTAAAAAAAGAAAAGAAAAAAAAACAACAACGGCGCGTTTCATTGCAGGCACTGGCATCGCGATGCAGACGCAATCGTCTCACGAGTTCCTATGCAAATCGAGCTATGGAAGAAGCTCGAACGCGCTGCCACGCCACCCGCATGTCCGTCGCTCTCGAGTGTGCGATCGTTGCGTATTATACACAACACGCTTCGCACAGGCGAATATTCGAGCTTGTACACCCGTCGTCGTATCGCAGCCCGGGTGAGTTGGCACTTACATCGCGTATTAGTCGTAAAGTAAAAGGAACAATCTCGCGCCAAAGGACAAGCCAAAGAGAGGTAGTTGGGATCCTCACGCGATTCCTGCAAAGACAGTGTATTATTTTTCGTCTGTATAATACACGCGATGGTATTATTAAACTGGTCAGTTAATATGGACCAATATTCATCGTTTTTTCGATGCTTTTGACAAATGTGTAATAAAAAAAAAGTTTTTACGACTTCCCTAAAAAAATTTAGGCCAATGAAGGGTACAGATGCATGGTATGGCCGCTTCCCAGGCGTTGACAATATCGAACCAATCTTTTTTGGTCATGGCAGTAAAACGATAAATTTTTGACTCAGTTTTTCTCATGTACAAAGTGGTTTACGAGTAAAAGTTCATTAAGAAAAGTTGTTGCAAATTGGCTAAAGAACAACATACTCGAAATACAAGG
>JAPYYW010003538.1:0-14542 GCA_030522545.1 Cremastinae sp. A BG-2022a | reverse complement strand
ATAAACTTTATCTCGCAAATCACTGTGAGCGTCAGAAAAACGTCATCAAAACGGGAGAAACTTTTGGATTTGACTGTCACAGACCAACCACCTTAAGTGGCAATAAACGGATGAGAATTAACGCAAAAAATTTAGTATCAGGTACCTGAGCTGAAGCTTGACATTCCAAAACATCATTTTATAACCCATAATCCGAATATCATTAAGCAAATCTGTCCTCGAGATCATTTTTAGTTAATCAGGATCGAGGGGAAAGATAATTATTTCAAGGATCTGATACTTATTGTTAAATATAAAACTTTTTTAAACATTGCCAGAACATTTGCTACTCAATATCAACATTACATGTATTATAAAAAAAATTAGTATATTAATTAGTAATGGTGTTAAATTAATACCATTTTAACATCACATTTTTTAAAGCGATAATTGACATTATTTATGAAAAACTAATTGCATAGTTTTATTGTTTTTGGGCAGCTCGATTTTCAATTCATTTTGAAATAATATTTTCAAGCCCTTTATAAAAAATGATCAAAAAATCTTTTAAAAAAGAAGCTTCCGAAGAAAAAAAAAGAGAGAATGTAAAATGTAACGGTGGGTCAGGAATTTATGAAAAATACGTTTGTACATAATTAACGTTGACGTAAGTGAGGTCGAATCGGGCTTCCTTTTCTCATTCAAGGTCAGAACCGATCGGTCTCTCTAACTAACGATGGCGGATCAATGCGCGCGCGCTTTCGGAATTTTTATGCAGATTTCCATTATCGAAGTCGCCATTGTCAGACCGAGGCGAATATTTTATCGCGCATTCGTTCTTCCGTCTCGGTCTTCCCGACGTTTTCTTTCGTTTTTTTTTCTTGAAAAGTGGGCGCGCGTCTTCCGCGATCATTTTCTCGCTTCTCCATTGACGACCTTGAAACAGATCGATCGTGAAAAAAAAAATTGATCGCCTATTCCGATCGACTCATTTTTCATCGATCAATCATTCAAACTTCCATCGAGAGATTATTATATGTTTTCGCTTGCCTGTCGCATTTATCAAAAAATCTCGGTTTTATTGTCTTCGCGGAGCATTCCGTACACAGATTTGTATTTTAAGATTACAATTACAAAATAATATTAAAATACGAATACAATTGCTATTACAAAAAAATCAAAATTATGAAATAATACACTCTCATCCTATTAATTTTGTATCTTGATGGACGTTAGGATTTACTGATTTTTTTTCTTCAAGATCGTATAATATACATACCTAATATTTATATTATTTTAAAATGAATATAATGAAGATTTAAGTCAATAACAAAAATAAACTCTAAAAATGTAAAATATTTTTTTCATTGTGCTTGAATTCATCTAAAGAATGTTGAAATAATGTATCATCATTTTTTAAGATGATTGGTGGATTAATGCACGGATTTATTATCAATTTCTATCATTCTCGTTCCACATTAACGTGCAAGCGGTCGCAGGTGGACTGGGATCTCTTCGTGTGCGATCCTCGTGTGCGATAACTCGGTTCTAGTACAGTAAATTGCGTCATGCGTGCGCCTGCGGGGCCAAATCTAATATACAATATATACAAGTCAAAAGCCTTTTGCGAACGAGCAATAATCTCGAAAAAAGTTTTCGGAATGACAGAGACAAAAGGAAAAGTAACAATTTTATTCAATATTTTCGAAATTTTTTTAAAAATCTATATACACTCAACAACGTAACAATTTTAATAAAAATTTAGCATTTTATTGAAAATTAAAGACGTTATTTAGAAATGTTGAAAATTGTACAATTTTTAACATTCCATTTCACATTGTTGAATATTGAAAATTATTCAACATATTGAACAATTTTTAACATTTTCAATAAAATTTACAATCGATTCACTTTTACACCCAATACTTAAAAAATTTCAAATTGAACATTTTATCGATTCATCCATCGAAAAGTGTATCTTAAATTTCGTTTTTATTTATTGAATTTTTATCTCGACATTGTGAAACGCGGGTTATAATATATATAGAAATAAAGAATAAAAGCAGTATATCTTAAAAAACAATATTGTTGAAGATTCGATAAATCAATTCGTAAAAAAAGAAAATGGGCGTCCGAAGAGGTCGGAGGATTAGTCATCATCTTCGTCGAAGCGCAGTGCTCGCTGAATTATTTTCACTTGAAAAACGTGACCATTTACAGCTAGTTTTCTGATTCACGCGCGCCTCCTTTTCTCTCGCATTATTCTTGGAAAATATTCTCGGTGTTTTCCGGAAAATGAATTATGCGATTGGCTTGAGTGGATCAACGATAGGTCAAGCGTGGATTCCTTGTCACTCGTGAATCAAGACTTCCCCATGAGATAACCGCTATGGAGATTCTAATCGAGCCAAAAGCCAAATATTAAAAATTTCATAGGCGTATCTGCCCTTTTGCACTCACTATTGGCAAATAATCGTACGAAATATTTTTATTATTCCATCAATAATTTCTTTTTTATTAACAATAAAACGCAACGTGTGCAGTCACCTTTGATTCGAGCATAAGCGATCAATTTTTCCTTCCCTACAATAATATGTTTTAACTTTCTCTCGGTAAAAAACTAATAAATTTTCTATCTTCATCTCTTGCACCGAGCGTGCTCGGACAAAGAAATAGCCAGGAAACGAGCGAATCTGGGTTACACTTTATTTCTCGTATATTATATTCGTACACAATATATTGGAAGAAACTGTAATGTCTAACACTGAAAATCCACGCCTGAGTTAACGTACGAGCCAAACGAGCTGATGTACGACGTTATACCTAAATGCACAGGCGATCATCTGAATTTTATTCTCTTCCAGACGATAAAATTATTTCACATGAGCGAGATCCTTACAAATTTTTCCTTCCTTCAACAAGTCGTTTCAAAATAAATCCAATACAACCAGACAACGATCAATTTTAAACTTTCAATCTTTGAAATGATCGAAATATAAAATTTGTTCGATCTTATCCAAAAAAAAGTATCGATTGAAAGTAAATACTTAGCAAGATTTTCTTTGGTTAGATAGCTAAATTTTAATTACTATAACGTTAGTTTCTAATCTCAACTTAAAATTTAGCCATATAATTAAATTTTAGTTATTCCTTTAATTTACCTAGATAGCTAAATTTAAGATTTATTTTTCATTCGTCCATTTTTATTTAGATGAAGAAAACTTGAAGTCACTTAAATTAAAGTATGTTTAAATAATTTATTAATATCACTTTGATAATCATGGTATTCTATGAAACAATTGCAAGGCATATTTAGAAAGTTTTAACAATTGGTTTATTCTGTGTATAATATTGCTAAAAATATATGTTTTACACGAGTAGTTGCAGAAAATTCTTGGCAGTGGAGAAAAAATTTATTAAGAGCTTATTTTTCAGCGCCCTGTACATTCTATGCATACACATAAATAGCGAATATACACGAAACCGTGAAGATATTTAAATTCCTTGTGCTCTCGACGCGGCTTCGTCTGAGCTTTCGCCGCGAACGAATCCTCCACCGATCATTTATAAATTCACCGATATTTATTGTGCAGCGTGCAATAAATATAATCACGCTTCGCGTGACGTAATTAATCCCTTCCCTGGTTTATTCATCTCACAATTAATGGTAATTGTGACAAATGATCTTTGAAAGGAACTTTTTTGCCTGCTATGATTTTTTCAGAGCTTATCTTTTACAAAAGAGAGTATTTAAGGGTTGTATTTAAGTATTTAAGGGTTGAAACCCTTGACGTGTAATATTTTGTGACAGCTATTAAATATTTATGAAAATAAAATCGAAACCTTGCAACGAAATTTAAACTTTTTTGTTTATTAAAAATCTGAGAGCTTTCGTGACACCCGGTATGCGAGAATTCTGGCGGAAATAATGATTGTGGTTGTAGCAGATCAGCCCCGGAAATTTAGGAAGTAAAAACTCCCGCATCCCAAGTTCCGTACGTTCTAACGGAAATCATATATTCTCTCAATCTTCTCCCTCTCGTATCGCCTTATTACCGTTTCCACGTGCAATTTAATTCTAATTTAATTTCTTAATCGCTATTTAATTGGTCGCGAGAAATGTGGTTCACAAAGTCCCCAGCGCGTGTCAGCGACAGATGAAAATTTTAAATTGACGAAAAATGAAAAAAACAAACGTTCGGAATAATTTGACACACTTTCGAGCAAAAGTTGATACTTTAGTTAATATTATATACAAGATAAAAGAAAAATTAATTAATTGGTATTAAAAATTGGTAATGGATTAATTATTCATTTATCGTTATTCTTATATGATGGTAATTGTTTTTAGTGCGAAACAAAAATAAAAAAAGAGTGAAATTAGGCAGAATCGTGACCTCTTTAGTAACGCGAGCGATTCACGCGACGATTTCGACGTCGTTCTCGTCGTCGCTTAAACGAGTGGGTGTCACTACTTTCTCCATTATCGTAACGGTATTTATTTCTGTCTTTCATCCTAATTCATGTTTACGCGTAACCGGGCACTCGAAACGAAAAGTCAACATTTTGCAAATTCGTCAGCACAATGAAGAATATCATTTTTATCAAATAACGTACCTCCAATTGAATCAATAAAATGAACATTTTTATGAAAATTCTTATATTAAAGTATAATCAAGAAAATGTTTCAAGAAAATGCCCTTTGTATTTTATTTTCATCGT
This sequence comes from Cremastinae sp. A BG-2022a, assembly GCA_030522545.1. NCBI lineage: Eukaryota > Metazoa > Arthropoda > Insecta > Hymenoptera > Ichneumonidae > Cremastinae sp. A BG-2022a. The sequence continues at coordinate 9,841 of JAPYYW010003538.1, read as the reverse complement.
TGCAATGCAGTAAAAATTATCAATTGCCATCATTACGAATCAGATACGTGACGAGTGATGACGTTTATATTGAAAATCGTTTACTTTAATTTTTCATCAATAAAAATTCCACCTCTAAGTGTACTTCTTACAGTTATTATTACTATAAAAAAAATATTTCGACGAACATAATTTATATAGGAAATCGTAAAAAAGACATAATTTCATCATCGACTTTTAGAATCTCGATACATTGTTGGCTCACGTTATTCCTTATTTTTTGTTTAGTCTTATTAGATTCTGAAACGCGGGTCTCGTCGCGTGCGGTCTCACGCTCGCGCTTTTTTTCTATGTCTTTCTCCATGTCTCCCTCTCTGCCTTCGTTATCTGCGAGATGGGCGTCTCAAAGCGTGCAAAAGTGCACACGACGCACGTGGAATCACGTGCACGTGACACCCGTAGAATTAATTTGTTGTATCTCGACATTAGAGACGCTCCTGGCTTCTCTTCCGCGTAAATACCTTTTGCGTTTTTATTTTGTCATTCGTTCAACTATATATTACTAGGCACAATTTCTGTATGTTTTCGCGCTATACTATTCCCTCCAGTATTTTTGTTTATTTCAAGATCTTATCGAATCAGATCTCTTTTGCTCACACTGGGTCTTGTAGACTTTGTGGAAATTTTAATTTGCGATATCTTTCCTTTCTCTTGACGAAATCAACTTTATTAAGGATAATTTTTTAATTTTTTTGCAAAACGTAGCTAATGGAATTATGCTGTAATTTATCAATTTTTTAAAAAGTTGTTGCCCCATGAAGATTTTTGAAAAAATAAAGAAGGGTATACCTTCAGAATTTTCAAAATTTTTTGAATTTTTAATTTTCGATTTTAAGAGTCTATTTGATCGGAAATTTCCCGTAGATATCGAAAATGCTATTCATTCGGAGCGAAATTCAAGAATTCATATTGAAAAATTGAAAAAACTGATCCAAAAGTCAATTTTTTTAGGTTGTTAATCTTATTGTTTATCTTGGAGCTGTGAGACTGTATATTTATTTTGAAAAATCTCTTTTTGGACAACGCTGCTCGCCTGCATGCAGTCCTTATATTTATGGACACTTTCCGGATTCTCGACCGTGATGACAAAATCTCGGCGTATGATTCATCGATTGATCGGGCGCGTCGGCGAATCTTTACGTTTTTTTTTTCTCGAAACACATTTATCCCATTTTAAATCCATGAATTTTTGGCACCCACATATATAAACATTATAATTCATTCGAAATCAACGAATAAAATTCAAGAAATCCTACATGTATTTCTTATTTTTTTGTCTAATTCAGTTATTTTAGGTATTTTTTAAATTGACGTTTCTGTTATTCTGCTTCACCTAAATATCAATGTTGATCTTTTGTATCTGGAGTTTATGTAGAAAATTGTTTGGGTGCGACGGCGATGACGCGTTTTGTGGAGAGTCCGAATTTGGCTCGTTGGACGAGACAGGAATAAAATTTCGCGATTCTTCGTCATCGCAATTTCCCGCGTTTCATCGCGACGGATAAATATTTTTTCGATCGATTCTTCCACACTCTGAGCTTCGATAAATATCAATAATTTTCTTTTAATTTGTTTAAAATAAAAATACATGCAAACGAAAATCTGTATCGATTTTGATGTAAAAGTAAAGCTGGATCGTTTGCATCGCTTTTGAACTGTTTTTCTCGCAGGACACTTGCCATGTGAACGATCCTAGCAACGTATCTCGTAAAAGTTGGTCGCGCGAGCACGCGCCGCGTCTCGCCTACGCAATTTCAAAGACGGAGACGGAAAAGCATGAGCTGCTCCGTTTCGTGTCCTTGCTAGACATTTTTTCACGTACCTGCTACACGCATAAATTGACTGTACCTTTTTGTCGAGAAATAATTAGGCTCTCGTTCGATCATTGAGGAAAATCCAACCTTAATTAATAAACATTTTATTTTTTGTAGACGAATACATTTGATTGATTGATTTTCAAAATTTTCTCGAAGTTAATCATGTCGTTTTTTTTATTAAAGAATTCAAGTTGATAGCTCGATGTACTGGAGAATATAATATTATTAAGCATTATGTCCTGATGTAAAAAAGTAACAACTATTATTATAGAATTAAATATTTTTTGTTTAGATTCCGTTCTAAATAATTTCACAAAAATTTATAAAATTACTCACTAATCATTATTTTATTAAATTTTTATTATTTTTTACAATACCTTCTAGTTTATCAGACTATTTTTTAATTTTTTTTTGGCGCTCTGAAGACCGCAATAAAACTGCAACAGCGTATGGGGGAACTTTTTTTGAGATACTGGGGATGACACATAATTCACTGAAAATTAAATATATTCATTAAAAAATTACTATGCAGAAACATTATTTATAAACAAATATATCAAGAAATTCGATGTTATATTTTTTTTCAAATAAATTCTTGTAAATTACTCATTTTTTGATATGTGACACTCAGTGTACCTTCTAACAAGAGGATGAATAATGTATAAAACTTCATCGAAGGTATTCATACATGAAGAATAATTAATTTTTTTTGTATATTTTAGTTCTGACACTTTTTGTACAGTATAGTGTATGGAGAAATTGGGGTAAATGTCGCAACGAAAAAAAAGGGGAAACGAGTGAGTTATTCCTTTGAATAGAAAACCTCGTGAACCGACATCCTCAATTTGTCGCTTCGTTAAGTCGGGTGCAACGCGGCCGATGTAAAAGTAATATTCGTACAGATATATAGCATTGAGTGGCGGCCATCGGAGAGATTGCTTTCCTCGCTCGTCAACCCTTCTTCATCCTACTTTTCAAATCGCTTCTCTCGTTTTTTTTTCTCTCTCATTTTCTCTTTCTACCTCGTTTAAATACGTCACGGCTTGTAAACGCGAAGAAACTTGCCCGTCGATTTCCGGCGCTCCTTCGAAAACTCAAGAAATTATGATTTTTCATATAAAACGAAAACTACGTTCACGATAAAACACGTGTTAGCCAAAATGGAAATTTGAAATTTTTAATTGTCTCGACTTGTCGTCACTTTTCGTATTTCATTTTTTTTTGTTTACAGAAATCGAGGCGGAAATAATGAGGGTTTTTGTATCTTTTTCACAACCAAACGCTTCTTCGCAGAGCGAAATTATTCGAGACAAGAAAATTATTAAACGTCTTGGCACGTGGATTTTTTTTTTTTCACGACGAGGTCACTTCGTGAGAAAACTTACAAATCTTTGTTTTCCTCTTGTTTTTTTTTCTTTTGAAATCAAAGGACAGTAAAAAGATCCCGACCTTTGAACGGCTGCGCAAACAATACGCGTAGTCTCGAAATCCAAGTTTCATTTTTCTTTTTCGTCAATTTTTTTATCCTAAAAATTGTTGATATTGCGACAACGATAGACCAAGTTAAACTTACTGTTACGTAAGATTATTTTTCAACGTCCGTTTTACCTCATTTTTCGCTATTTATTTACGGGAGACGCACCGCGAAGTCTGGCATGCAGAAAAAAAGTCTCTGAAAGAGAAAACGAAGAGAGAATGAATATTTCGAAGCGAAGAAAATCTCGTAAATTAAAGATAAATATTGGCGACGTGTATGAATATATCGGCGAGGTTGAGAATTCTACTGGCAAACATTCCTACGTCGAATACGTTCTTGACTCGAAAAATATATTATGCTAATTTTCGATAACACTTTGAATCAGATTCCTCAAAAAAATTCATTTTGCACAGTGGACAGTTTGTTGTTTCTTTAAATTGGTGACTAAAATAAAATTTGGGACCCTTTTCCGTTCGCTCCGAATGCAATGACCCCGTGCATCGGATGCAGCTGCACTTGTCTCGAGTCTCGATTATAAACTATCAGTGTCGATTAACCGATAACAACAGTTCCTCAAAGAGATCTCTACAATTTGCTCTCTCTCTCTCTCGGTTGCTCCCTCGCCACACACTTTTTATCTCATTTAAATTTTTTATCTATTCATGTTCGATCAGTTCCTTGAAGACAAGATGTACTTAAATTAAGTTATTATCATTAAAAAATCATACTATTGATTTTATAAATAATTTTAATGTGTTAAATTCGTGAGATATGATTTTTTGAATAAAATATTGAGGAAAGATGAAATATTAAAAAATTAGATAATTAATGATTCGAGAGTAACTCTCGAGATGACAGCTTTCATAATTTTCGTCAAGAAAGTAAAAGTATTTTTTATTATACGTATACATTATAAAATTGTTTCCTTTAAGTTTTCCAAAAAATCTTGAAAAATCTTTGAAAATAATGTTAGTAAGTACATAGCAAGTACAGGTGGATCTTGAATCAATTTTTAATAAATATTTTTTTCTTAAGATTGATCCAAACAAAATGTGGTATGTAAAAAAATTTAGAATGTAACTGTGGCGACACTGTACTTCAAACCCATCATTTTTGAGAGCAGATTTTTCGAGGTGTTATTTTATTCTAAAAATAAAATTGAACGAGAGAATAGATAAATTTTATAGTGAATTGGTCAATGCTTGTTTTGACGATGGACAATTGTGTCGCGTCTTCTTTTCTCCTTTTTTTTATCTTTCTCTGTTACTATCCCCGTTTAAATTGCACGAGGTTCTCTTCCGTTCTGTCATTTTGTGCTGAAAAGAGCATTGCGCTCGGCTCGATCGTACTTGTCCCTTGATCGTTGTTACGATCCGCTTTGTCTCATAATGAGGTCTGGGAGGGGCACAGGATGTCCTCACACGTACAAAAATGTGCTCGCCAATACCGAGCGTTTTGCAAAAACAATTCTCAGCGTAAAGTTCACCAAACAAATTCTGAAACAGTCCATTATACATTATTTTCCCAAGTTAAACCTCTGTCTCGTATAAGGTTCCAATAAATCAGGTTTACTCCTAATAATTATATATCAATATAATACAATTATATACCTTAATACTCTTATTACCCCTAAAATATCTTAAAAAGAAAAAAAAATTTTCAAATTGACGTGCATATACTAAAAAAGTATATTTCAAACATTTTTATCATATTAAACCTGAATATTAATTGATTTTGTAAACTAAAAATATAAAAATAAGTAATTAACGATATAAATAATTAAAATAATTATAGTTTTCGTTAATTGATAAACAAAAAACGTTCACTTGCTCGTTCAAGTCGCAAATAATGCGCGAATTTTCTTATAAAAACGAAGGAAGATTGAAAGTTTGAGAAAAAAAGAGGATAAAATTTTCCTCCTTTTTTTTGGGGGGAAGTTTTTTTTTTTACCAAAGCTCATCTTTTTTCCTGGCTGGGTTCGGATACCCGAGAGGGAACGCGAGACCGGTATAATTATGCAATTTAGATTCAGCTTTACGATTCCGGTTTGGTGTTTATTAAAAGCGAGAGTGGGCGTGTATATACGTATACGTGACAAATAATACGCGTATATACGTGGAAATAGAATTTCGAGCTCGCTGAGAAGCATTGCGCTGCGATCGTGCACGTTGAGATCGATTTTATCGTGTGATTGCCCCTAAGCGTGCAAAAACTATGCAGAAAACACGAAAAAAAGAAAATCAAATTTAATTTTTTTTTTAAACACGTACTATGTATCTAATATGAACGAAAAACAATTTTTTAGTCGTTTTTAATCATCTTTATAGAAGTCAAACAAATCGTAAAAAATGTAGTATGTTAAATAATATTTGTATTCTTATAATAATTGAAATAATCGTGGAAAAGTTCGCCGAGAACTTTTTCACAGTCGAGTCTCATCTCGCACAAGTCCAACAATCACATTCACATGCTGGCGAGAACTAATTTACAAGTGCATTTAATATGCGCGACAAGGTCGTGGGCCAAGGTGGACCGCCCTGGCCCAAGTTTCACTCTTCAATTAAAATTTATAAGAAAGATAAACCTTACGTTGAAGCATCAACACACGATTTTTCTCAATGGGCAAAGGCAATATTCTTGACATTATTCTTCATTACGACGAACAATTAAAATTATTAAAAATTATTATAATAAAAATTTATTCTATAATAGTAAAATTCTAAATCGTTGAAAATTATACATTTTTTTTATTGTATGAAGCATTGCAATAAAATGAATTTTTTAAATAATAAAAGTGAATGCTGCTTATTTTATGTAGTCGAATTAATTTTTTGCTCGATCCGTATTTGGGAGAATGAGTGGGGAATAAAAAATTTGATCGTTTTTACAGCTTCCTGCAATTTCGCCAGGATCCGTCTCTTCGCTGGTCGCCCCTGTACTGCTGAAATATCGGGTATGCAGACCACGATTGCTCCTGGCTGGTTCGAGGGCCGAGGTCGATCCGGCCGCCGATGTCGTCCTTCTCCACGGAGAAGTTTTGCTCATCGAAGACGCTGCCCGGCAATTTAATTCGATCGGAGGTGAGCCATCGCTTTCACTGATCAAAATCACGATTATTCATTTTTTCAAATTAAACATTTCAACTTAATAAATTATTTTACTATAAATACTATTTTACTATTAAGTCATAAATAGTCTGTTTATTTTTAAAAATTAATATATATTTTTATCGTAAAGTTAAATATACTCTCAGCCTGAATTAACGATGCATCGTCATCTAATATTATTTTTGGGAATCAATTATAATAAACAGGATCTAAAAATAGGTTCATAATAATGAGTATATAGGTCTCTATAGTGAAATATACTATATTTTTTTCCCCCAATGATATTTAATACGAAATATTATTATATTTTATCGTATCATAGTGAGAATTCGGAAATTCTGAAAATTATTCACACAAAAATAGCAATTCTAATCATTTTTATAATTCATCCAATAATCATTATTATTATTATTGCTGTTATTTATTTATTAAACTCACCATTCATTGAATGTATAATTAGCAAAATGTAATTAGAAAAAAATGTAAAGGAATATAATGAGAGGGCGAATTACTTTGAAATGTGTAATTTTGAATAGTGAAACCGAATCGATAATTTTTTTTATTTTCATTTGTCCAGATACGGATCGAAGGTATCGCGCAACGGAAAAGCTCCTGCACGCTGAGGAGGAATATCGCGAGATACTCAGCAGCGCGAGAGAACTTTACGCGCGTCCCCTCTCCAGGAATCATCCCGAATTTCATGACGTGATCTTTCAACCGTTGGCCGACCTTTCGCGAGTCAGCGCCGAATTCTGCGAAAGGGTGAGTCACGTTTTTCATTACCTGATAATTTCTTATTAAAAAAAAAATTAAATAAGTGTCGTGGTTGATCAATCGATTGATCGTTCAACAAGAAAAATGCATGAGAGTTTATTTACTATAAAACTAGCTATAATTTCTATATTTTTTTGAAAAAGAAATTTTTTAATCGTCGCCTGAACGTAGGCAACCGTTTCTACTCGCGTATCTACCTTACCAACCGCGCGTATGTTCGTTTGACTTGGCCGTTTGCTCGCCAGAGAGCGTGTGCATACAGCAGTCACTTGGTGCATTGATATATCGCCTGTATCAAATTCTAATTGGTATTGGCGAATAAATAAGTTAATCAGACGTTTTTTGATACGAAAAAATGTGTAATATTGATTTTTTTAATCCTTTTTTGTTTGCTTGTTGATTTAGTTATGTTTTTAATAGTTTTATTACTTTTAATAATAACAACAATCTTTTGGTTTATCCGTTGTTGTTCATAATAAATATTTGACAGTGATGTTACTGTTTTTTTTGTTAATATTCATGGTAAATATGTATATATGAATTTTTCACAATTTTTCACAATTCTAAAAATTCAGTCTGATAACTCTGAAAACATTTAGTAAATCTTTTTTAAATTTGACACAACATTTTTTAATATATTTTTCCACAACATATTGAAATTTTCGCAATTCGTCACTGCTTTTTAAATAGCGTCTGTTCATCCCTAATTAAGTTGCCTAAAGAAGCTTCATTTCAATATAAAATGTAAAGAAAGTATTGGATATTCCCATCAAAGTCAATCTTTGAAACCATTTACTGAATCTTTTTCAAATTTGACACAACATTTTTTCATATATTTCTCCACAACATATTGAAAATTTCGCAATTCGTCACTGCTTTTTAAATGGCATCTGTTCCTCCCCAAGTTGCTTGAAGAAGCATCATCTCAATAAAATATGTAACGAAAGTAAAATCTTGGGTATATCTACATTAAAGGCATTCTTTGAAACTATTTCGTGAATCTTTTTCAACTTTGACACAATAATTTTTCATATATTTCTCCACAACCAATCGAAAATTTCGCAACTCATCACTGCTTTTTAAATGGCATCTGTTCATCCCCAAGTTGCTTGAAGAAGCATCGTCTCAATAAAATATGTATACAGAAAGTAAAATTAAAGGTAGTTTTTAAAACCATTTAGTAAATCTTTTTCAAATTTGACACAACATTTTTTCATATATTTATCCACAACATATCGAAAATTTCGCAACTCGTCGCTGCTTTTTAAATGGCATCTGTTAATCTCGAAGTTGCCCGAAGAAGCACATCGTCTCAATAAAATATGTCAAGAAAGAAGAAATTTTGGATATCCGCATGAGGGCGGGGATCCCAACCAGTATATATGTGCCCACAGATCGAAGATGTTTCTTCACACGTCGTTCTCTCAGCGCGGTTTATTCTTTCTCGTTTGTTTTTCGTTTAGCGGCCGCGATGAAAAAAAATGGCCGAGCGAAGATGGCGCTACCGTGTCGAATGTAAACAAGAGCGAATAAGTTGGCCAACGACGTTCGGATTTTCAGGGAAGTCAGAGCGAGACCGAGCGAGCGGGTTAACGAGCCCCCGGGATGAGTGATGACGGTGGTTAGCACCCTCATAAATATTTGCTTTACAAGTCGCCGAAGAAATTCTGCTGCCGTAGTCGCGCTCCGCCTCGTCCGGCGAGCGAGAGACGGACTCGCCGGAGCGAAGCTCGCGACGAGACCGAGAGAGCAACGAGGACGCGAGTCCTCGCGCGCCCGTCGCTGCCCCCGGTGCATATAAGCTCGTAAAATTAAAAAGGTTCGCGCTCCCGGAGACCGCGGCGCTGCTCTCGGACGTCCCGGCTCTGCGAAATAACTAAAGAAATACCAGTTAAATATTTCCTGCCTCCTCTTCTTTTTTTCCCCTCTCTCTCTCTCTCTTTTCTTATTTTGCTCCTCATCCTCGATATTTTTTCCTCGCTCGCCAGAGTTATCAGCTGAATCTTGCGATTAATTCTTTGCTGTCACGAATGTGTAAAATATCACTCCGTCCCGGCTCTTTTGAAAAATAACTTTCTCACTCGCCGCATTTTTTTTTCATTTTCTCGGCTACGCTTTATTTAGAATAAACACGTTCGATGGAAAACTGCGCTCTCTGGAGAAAAACGTTTAGTTGTACCGACGATTTTCGGTTGTTGTCTCGTATATGTCGTTGCAAAGGGATGATACAACAAATGTTTATTTTTATAAAAATTATACAATAAATTACATTAAATTACAAAATTTCATGGATATTAGATCATCGACTAAATTATAGAGTAATTAATTATCAGGAGTTGCTCATTTTCATAATGAAAATATTAAAATTTCGTATAAATAATTATTTCGTGATAATGCAAATCTATATTAAAAAAGACATATTAAAAATCATATTAAAAAATCTATATTAAAAAAGACATGAGGCCTCTAATCGATTCATCGGAATAAAGCGTGTATTATGCGGAGCGCATTGACTTTTGGCTAATCTGTACTCATTAGAAAAAAATTTGACGTGCGTCAAAATTTTTCATGGGTCCACGAGACCCAGTGTGACTCACCAAATTTTTTGAAATTTTAAAAATTCAATT
>JAPYYW010003537.1:0-22231 GCA_030522545.1 Cremastinae sp. A BG-2022a | reverse complement strand
GCATTAAACGAAATTGTATGAAGTATACGCTTAGAATAATTGTAAAACATCAATTCAAACACGTTGAAACGGAAAAAGCGGCCGCGTTGCTGCTCGTAAAGATAAAATAACATGACAAGCAATAGAGATAGAGATAAAAGAGAGAGAGAGAGAGAGAGAGAGATTGCTATTGTACGTATAGTGTATGTACTAGAGAGTGTATAGAATAAGGGAGTGATAGCAGGGTTCCTTTGTGGCTGATGTGTTGGATGTTGCCGGGGTTGGCGATGAGGCATAGAATGCGCACCGGCGGCGGCGGCGGCGGCGGGGGATCGAGTTGCCTAATACACATTGCCGTAACCGCATCGCAATATCGGTCGTGGTGGTTCATTAGAGGAGGACGCGTTCGGATATTAGAATGCTCCGCATAGCCTGCGTTTATCCTGCCTATTTCTCATACATACAGAGAGAGATTGGTGCGGGCTAGCGAAGCAGAGCTACGGAAGGTCGCAACGACGAGGGACTCGGTGGCCGCTTCTCCGCCGAATTCGCCCTTATCCCGTCTCTCACCGCTTCCAGGCTAGATTTATTCATAGGATACACGTCGCATGCACGCCCCGCCGGCGTACCTATGTGTGCGTTACATCGCGCTCTTGAGCCGCCGCGATCGAATGCCATTGCGGTACGCCCAATCCGTGGGCGACATCTATACTTATACTATGTGTATATATATGTAGGATGTATATCCTGATCCTCTGTCATGCTTTCGCCGATCCGAAAGCCAAACCTAACGAGAATTTCTCCAAACAATCCCCGGCAGCCTGTGCACTCCCCCCTTCCTTCCTTCCTTCCTTGGCGCATCTCGCATCGAAGCAGCTCGCGACTGCCCGCACGTGTGTCGTCCGCGCATCCCTCATCTCACCGCCGCCAGCTCTATATCTTATTCTTCTCCATCAAGATCATCGATGCAGCCCCTAGCTGCTGCATCGCATCAGCATCCCCGCCGCCGCATCGATAATACATCCAAAATGTTCTCTCTGCTTCCGCTCCCGCCATCCCTCATCGTTACACAACTTATATTCGTTTACCCTCTATACACAGTTTATTATACAAATACTCTAAACCCCCATCGCTGCAACCACGCGGTTATGTACAATATTTTAATCATATTATATTCAGAACCAACATTTCTCAATCGATTCTCCGTTTCTACGAGTAAAATCAAAGCATATATTATTCCATATACCGGATTCCACTTTTACGTCAACTTTACTTTTTATTGGATTCATTATTTATTCATAACTTGATGCGACCTAAGACTGCCAAAAATGAGGGCTGCATATTTTATTTCAGAATCTAAAAACTTTATTTATATGAAGTGATGAGAAGAAGATAAATACGTGATCCCGCATGCGAAATGCACGTTATTCTCGTTTGGTTTCATTTCGCCGGCATTCATAAATCATATATTTCCCGCGGACTTGGACCCCGTACAATTCAAAAGTGCATGTCCTCGTTAGAACCTCCAGTGTCATTTGAGTATTTTACTCTTTAGATGCTCTTTGCGATCTCTTTATCTTACATTACTATATAGACGTACATATGTATCTATATATACATAATATGTATTTCCATGAGGGAGTCCACGCCATTTCGGCAACCTTCAGACTTTTTCATTTCCGATTTTTATTTTTTGCGCTGTAGTACTAATTTTCAAGAACAAACTTCAATTTAGTTCATTTTTTACGAAGTGATGAGCTTTTGTTAAGAAATTAGCGTAGGTTTTGAAAAATTAATAGCTCCAAAACGGTTTGATAAAAAAATCTGAAAATTGTCATGAAGCGTACTTTCGATTAGTAATAAATACAATTTTTTTTTCATCGCAGGTGCAAAAGTCTAAACGTATTTGAAATATCTGTATTTTTCTGTATCTTCTTCCTTATACGTATATGCATATATATAATACCTGTATTTTACATATAGGGGAGGGAGAGGGCAAAATGGGCCTCTTACGAAAAAAATACTTGAAACCTCAGTTTTTTTCACTCGCTTTACTTTTTTTTAGACCCTTGTCAAATATTTGATGATAATTTGCTGTGTCGACTATAAATAAAAAGTCGAACAATATGGAGCAAAATGGGCCCCCTCACCAAAACAATTTATAATGTGAGTTTCTTTACTCGTATCATATTTTTGAATTTTTTTTTTCCATGTATCTAGTATAAAAATGCACTAGCAGTTAGTGATACAAATTTAGAGCAAAATGCACTTTATAGAAAATTGAATCAACTTTCCTTGTTACTTCTTTGTTCAATAATTAATTGATGAATTTAAGAAAAAATTTGAAAATGTAAAAACAAAAAATCCAAGAGAAAATTAAAGGACGATTTGAGGGAAGGGAAAGGGGAAAAATAAGTCGAAGCAATCTGCAGATGATACGGCTTGTGGATTTGTTGCGGGAATCTGTATTCCGAATCTGTGGAGCCATGATGGATCCAATGTGATAATAAGTGCAAAAATAGGGCCCATATTTATTCATGTGCTGGAGTTGAGAACAAAATAGTCAGCAAATGCACTTGTGATTATTATTGTAAATGATTAGAAATAATAACTATATATTCATAACTCATTGTAAAAACCAATGATTTAATAACTTGTGTATTTTCTCATATTTAAATTATTTTCGTTTTAATTAAATATAAATTGTTCAGTCTTTTTATAATATTTTGTATTGAATTATTCTCTATCTCTTTAAAGTAAGAACAGTTATAAATTTTATTTCAATAAATTGCTTGACCTTGTCAAGTTGAGAGAAAAGCACAACCTTCAAAGCGCTTTGCAAGCGTTCTAAGCGTGCAATTCTGGCGAATAATTATGGAAAATAATGCTGTTGAACTCGTGGCCTAGTTTACTCGTTTTATTCTTTACCATTATCCCTTAATCATTTATACTTGAAAAAAAAACAACTTAGAAGCCCATTTTGCTCGAAAAAATATTTGTAAGTTTTTAAAACTCTAGAGGACGCATTTTACCCACAAACACTTTGCGCATTAAAAATTTTAGAGGCCTATTTTTATCCTCAAATATTTTTAGGTTTTGGAAAACCATTTAAAAAAAATCATGGAATTATTGTTATTATACTGTCTTGATAGGAAGGGTTTAAAAAAGTTTTATATAATAATCTCAACGGACTCATATATGTATATTAGTTAGTATATAATATATAATATAGTAGAGGGAATACACTTGGAGTGTCCATCTCCTGATTTTTTTCTCTTTTCTGTGATCTTGTTTGCGCATTGCACCGGTAAATATATACGAATTTAATTCATTTGTAAGAAAGGGAGGGGGATCGAGTGATGGAGGAGGAAGGCTTATTGTATGTTTATATAGTCCATACAGGAGGCTTTATATCGCGGCGCGGGAGTATATTTGATTTCCCAAATGGTTGGTAGCAGGCCCGTTAAGTATATATATGTGTATATTAACCGGATGAGCGGGGATATAAATGTAGATGAAGACATGCAGAGAACGAAATAAAAGAAAAGAGGGGGGCTGAGCGCGCGAACCAGAGAGCGCAGGACGCTCTAATATGGCCAAGCTCGAGGTCGGAAAAAAAGCTGCTGAAGCTGCCACACTAAGCAAGCGAAAGCATCACTACACTATATCAGTGACTATATACGCACGACGATCCGAAGAGATAAGTGCACGAGCAAACAATCATAATAATTAAGAGACACACAACGACGGAAAAGGAAATTAAGCTGAAAAATCATTCCAAGAGAGATACTATAACTCCCTAAAGATAATATATTTGTAATAGAACATTTATAGATGCGTAAATACATATTTAAAAACAAAAATGAAAAACACACACACACACACGCACATATATATACATAAAATATGCATCGTCTACAAATACTATATTTAAAACATATATGGAGACGATGAGCTTTTTTTCTATCCCTAATGCGACAAAGAATTACGATGAGAGGTGATCCATCCGGAAAATTGCGCATATCCGTATGTACCTATATCTCCTTCCCTTCTATATTCACTTTTTATTGTTTTTTTTTCGTATGCAAGCCTCGTTGAAAGATCGGCGTCGCGCTGTATGCAGAGGATTTAAGCAAGCCACTGGAATAATTATACTTTTTTCACCGAGTTAAGTAGCTATATTGGTATTTTTTCAAATACATAGAAGAGAGTACTTCCCCTTTTAAATGTCTCTTATTTAGATTTCAAAATTGGTTAAATGATTTAAAATTTATGAATTTTTTATTTTAAAAAAGCACTTTTTAGTGACTTTTTTTCTATTTCTCGTCGTTAAATGGCTTTCTTTCTATTAACTTAATAACTTACGGCTTTTTTTCGTTATAAAAAAAAACAAAGAAAACCGCGCAAGTTAAAGTATTTTTGCTTTAATTCATTCGGATTTATAATGAAGTAAACATTGGGATTCGAATGAAACCACAACCACGGGAATTTGTAGGTTTAAAAATGAGTCGTGAGTTCTATATAGGTGTTAGTGTGCAAGGTACTGAGAATGTTTCTTGTATGTGTATTATACATTATACATTTTCTATTTAAAAAAAGACATGAGGCCTCTAATCGATTAATCGGAAAAGAGCGCATTATGCGAAGCTATATGAAGTATGCATCTAGAAAAATAGCAAAACATACATTCAAACATGTTAAATAAAAAAAGCGGTCGCGTTTCTCGAACTTTTAAAATTGAAAAAAAAATCAAAAAATGTTGGGAATTTTTCAAAAATCTTTAAGACACGTGATGACTTTTAAGGTAATTGCTATATTAACTTGGCCAAACTCTACTCAAAAAAAATAATTCGGAAATAATAACGTTGATGTTATATTTATTTATTTATTTTACTTTATAATGGGTAATTCCTAAAAATTACACATTATAAAGTCGATTCCGTCGAGGACATGAAAAGATATCGCTTTTTGAAATTTTATTGAGGATCTTTCTCTTTTCGATTCTCAAAAAAAATCAGTCTGGAAGACCTCGAACACGCCAAATTTCCTCAGCTCACTTTTATTACAACTTAACTTATAACATGTAATAAAATAATATGAGAATTTATATAAATTTCTTTAGTGACAAAGAACTTTCTTTCAAATTTTCATAGTGTTCTCAACAAATTTCGATTCCCTATACTTTTAACATGTAAAACATCATTTATTTTCGCCAGCTGTACCGAAACCCCTTAAATCCTCTTTTGTTGCTTCATCACGGAGCTTTTTTTTTACAATCGATGGTAGAGAAACGAATCATGAAATGCACGACCGGAATAATAATAATAATAATAATAATAATAATAAAAAGAAAGAACAAATAAATAAATAAATTTTTTCTGTACATGAAATAAATTGAGAAGAAGTTGTTATCTGGGCGAAAAAAAATTTTGATTTCACAAAACAATAAATAAATAAAGTCTGAAAGAACTAAATACATAAATGTTATTTTAGCTTAATGTACAATAATATATTATCTTTTTGTAAATCTGATAATATTAGGGAGTATGGAACACTTGCTTTTTTATCAAAAGAAGAATTACTATAAGAAAATATATGTCCTCCAGGTGAAACAATAAGGAAGCGAAATAAATATAAGTTGTTTGGATGTAGAATAAAGTGAGAGTGGGAGGTTCGGTGGAGCAAGCGGAGCGGAAAGAATGAGATAACGATGAGTGAAAAGAAAAGGGTGGAAGCGAGAAAAGTCTTGGTAAGGTATATTATATATGCGCGGAAAGAAAGTTTTTTTCAGGGAAAAGGAGCGAGACTGCGAGGATAAAATTATGTATGAAATAATAAGTGGCGAAAGGAAAAGTCTACACGATTTTATTTATAATATACGATCGTGTGGTCACGTCGTTTTTCGACTTTAACATTTTCATCTTTAGTTTTTATTTTGAGGACCTGGGAAGTATTGCGGGAGGGAGAGGAGCACGTGACGAGTGTACGTGCGAGTAGATTGCTCAAGCTTTTCCTCATCGAGGTTAAAGCACACATTTTCGTAGCAGTCGCAATAAACATAAACGTATGCTCAAAAGAGAGCCACCAGGTCCAAACTCTATTAGCATAAATAGAGAGGAGCCGCCGCGCTTTCTTTTCCCGTCTATATATCTCATCGTTCTCTCCTTCTCGTTCCTCTGCTCTGACTACTTTGGAAATGTCCATGTCTGTCTAGCAAGCTCGCAAGCGTCGCGACTATAACACCTGACTTTAACAACTATTTTTATTGCTGTAACTTTATGCAGATGTGGTAACCGCGAAAGCGGTAATGGCTCTGACTCTTGTGGACGCTTCTTTTTCCTACAGCGCATTATTCGCCTTTTTCTATTTCTTTGCTGCTTCTCTTACTACTCTCCCCACCCGCCCGCCCGCTTCGATCCCCGCTCGACCCTGAAATAAAAATAAGAGTGTTCGCCGCGCGACCAGACGAAAAGAGGTAACCATGCGCAGAGGGATCGCGTGAAAGCATCCAAGTTAAAAATAAGTGGACGCAACATGCAACGCGTGTATACATATACATGTACTATAAACTTTGTAACACGACGTTAAAGAATAAGATAGTGCACGCGCGGCAGAGAATCTCCTTATTTCCAGAGAACGATATAGCCCGAACCGAACAAAAGCGAGTCAAGACTCACCCTCTGCCGCTACGCCGCGCCAGAGCAAAATTTCACTTTTTTTTTCCCTCCTGATGCGTTTCTGCTGCCGTAACGATATCTTCCATCAACGCTCTTCTTCTCGCATCTCCTATACCGCTTATTTGGAAAAACAATTTAGCGAGAAATCTTCATTCTCTATAAACTCGGCGTTTTCGCTCTGGTGTGCTACGCTTCCTCTGATGCGCTTCCATGCACAAAAGACTAGCGTTTTGCTGCTTTAAATCACGAACGCGAATGAAAATTTTTATCCCCGCGCGCTTCCAAACGGCTTACTTATATGTATATACCTTTATTCTCACATATATCTATACAAAAATACTACTTCCATATTAGACTATACTTATTGCATATCGCAGATAAACCATGTGTATATTTTATTGTACGAGTAAAAGGGAAATTGTATACACGAAAAACAATTACATTGTTCTTTCGAGATAATAATAAGCTATTATTAAAAATAATGTTCTGAAATTTTTGCGATCGATCCCCTAAACTTATTTTGTTCCTGTGTTTGGGGGTAAAATATAGTATAGGCTCTCATCTATTAGAGTTTTAAAAACCTACAAATATTTTTTCGAGCAAAATGGGCTTCTAAAATTTTTTTCAAGTAGAAATAATTAAGGAATAATGGTAAAGAACATAAGAGGGCTCTACTACGTCACGAGTTTAACAGCATTATTTTTCATAATTATTCCCCAGAATTGCACGCGCTTAGAACGCTTGCGCTTAAGGTCGTACCTTTCTCTCAACTTGACAAGGACAAGCAAATTCTTTAAATTAAATTTATAACTGTTCTTATATACTTAAAAGAGATAGAGAATATAATTCAATACAAAAATTTATGGTAAATTTCCAGAAGTCGCTTCCAGAAGTATACATATATAACATTATTATTTTACCCACCATCTCATCCATAGAATCCATTTTAAATATTGTATGATGTTTTGGAGCGAAAATTAATTTTTCTCAAATTCATCAATTAGTTATTGAACAGACAAGTAACAAGAAAATGTGATTCAAGCTTCTAAAAGATCCATGCTGCTCCAAATTTTTATCATAAACTGTTAGTGCATTTTTATATACTAAATACATGGAAAAAAAACTCTAAAATGGGAAACAAGTAAAAAACTCACGTAAATTTTTTTGCGACGGGGGGGGGGGGAGGGGGGAAATTTTTGCCCCACATTTTTCGATTTTTTAATTTATAATCGAAACAGCAAATTAACGCCAAATGTGTGACAAAGGGACTTAAAAAAAGTGAAACGGGTGAGTGAAAGAAACTGGAGTTTGAAGTATTTTTTTCTTAAAGGGCCCATCTGGCCCTTCCCCCCCCCTCCCTCCCCTATACAACATTTATTTTTTATCTCCGTTTTCTGTTCCTACATGCTGCATCTTTTATTATTCCGGTATAGTATGTATTTTACTTACTTTTACCATGTTAAAAATGTTTCTTATTAATTTGAGAACATGTTTGGTAGCACGTCGAGTATACAATATTTATGTACCGCGACACTTTTGATGTACACTATATACAATGGGAAGGCACGACATATTCAAGTTTTCATCGAGGATTCTCAATTCTCACGCCTTTTACAAGAGTAAAAAATATAAGGGACGAATAAACGAGATTGCGGCATTCAGGAGGATAATAAAGTTTATTGTCCCCCCCAAGCCCCAATGAAAAAGAAGAGAGAGGAAGAGTGAGAGAGAGAGAGAGAGGGGTTGCTGCATGGTGGAAAAGGAAGTGCGGCAAATTGAACAGTTTATGTCATACAGTTTATACGTACGGAGAGTATACACTTGCCCGGTAAAAATTAAAAAAAAATAGGCTCGTAAACATTGTGACATTTACATGCACACGTATTACGTATTATGTATACACGCAACGAGGGACCGTATTTGCACAAGCGCGTAACGACGTTTTTCTTTTTTTTTCCTTTTGCAATCGTCACTCGCGCTTACACACCGGTGCACGGAGAACCTTTTACGTCCAAGCCGTTTCTATGTTATCGCAACAACGGTATTCGTGACAAAACACACCGCACGAATTCGATTCATATATTATTTATATTTCTGAATAATACATGGCAACTTATAGCTATTTATTTATTCATTAATTCACCGGCGAATGCGCAGTTATATATGTATAACGATACATGTATTCCCACATTTATCGCAGTTTTCCCGCAAAATCTTTAGTCACCACATTCGCTTGTGTCGATACAATGTATACGCACTCTTATGTACTCTGAAACATTATTTTATCAAAATTTTCAAAAAATTTATTAAATGTCAAATCAATAAAAAATGAGTGAAAATAAGAGGCCAAATGTTGCGAACACAATAATAAGTGACTGATATGAGAATGATTCCTGGGAAGTAAATCTCGAGAAATCTAAGACGTACGACTGAAAAAGTAGCATGAAGCAGACGATACTATATATGAGCGAATGCGAAAGAAAGGTACGAGCATGAAAGCCCTCTGCACTATATGAATTTTTCAATAGCAACGTCAGGCATATGTTGGTACGTATAAGATATATCGCACAGTATATCGTGCGACTCTACATACAGTGAGGATCAAGATCGATGGAGACGGACGAAAATGCTCCCCGCACAGATGAAAATAATATTGAGCGATAAGAATAAGAGAAAAACTGATAGCAGGTTATTAGGAATAAGGAATAAAAAGGAAAGATAAATGCGAATTATATAAGAGACGAGAGTACGAGCCGATCCCGTTGCAGCGGTTGAAACGATGATTAAGGCTCGAGCTTATCGAACGTCCTGCATCAGGATAATAATAATATTGCCAATAGACCGTGTAATACGCGCGCGACGTAATAGCTCTCGAATTCTGTCCCGCTTCTTTATATCATCCACTGTACACGTACATACATGTGATTATGGTTATATACATAAAGCATTGCATTGTATGAAGTATGCGCCTATAGAAGAACACAACAAAATATCAATTCAAAACTGTAAAAAAGGAAAAAGCGGCCATTTAAGGGGTATACACCCCTTATTTCGATATTTTCGAAAATATTCAAAGCGTGATAACTTTTTAAAAAATTGACGAATTATTAGCGTCATTCTTGCGCCATTCGCTTTTTGTTTTGCAAAAAAAATTTAAGGATCATCCCTAATAAAGTCAATTTGGTCAAGAGAAAGAAAAGATATCGCGAATTGAAATTTTCATGGGTCCACGAGACCCAGTGTGACTGATCAAAATTTTTGAAATTTTTTAAATTCGATTTTAAGAGCCTATTCGATTGGAAATTTCCTGTAGATGACGAAGATGATAACTATTCGTGGTGAAATCCAAGAATTAATATTGAAAAATTGAAGAAACTGATCGAAAAGTCAGTTTTTTCAATTTTTCAATATGAATTCTTGGATGTCGCCTCGAATAAGTAACTTTTTTTTATCCACAGAAAATTTTGCGATAAAATATCATGCTATATTAAAAAAGACATGAGGCCTCTAATCGATTCATCAGAATAGAGCGTATTATGTAGAGGACATTAACTTGTGGTTAATCTCTATACTGATTAAAAAAATATCTAACGTACGCTGGTTTTGGAAACAATGACCTTGATGTTTGAATCATTCATTTCGTCGAGGACACGAAAAGATATCGCCACTTGAAATTTTGAGATTTTCCTATTTTGGATTGTCCAAAAATCAGGCTGGAGGTCCTCGAAAACGCTAAATTTTTTCAGCTTATGTGAAATACACTTGCAACACAATTTTCTATTATTTACATCAAATATACCTGGACAAATATACCTGAATTGTTCGAGGATCGTAAGCATAAAAAAAAAGAGAGAAAATTCGTCAAGCGTAACGAGGAAAAAAAATTCAAATTTTTGTTAATCCCTCGCGGTTATTAATTGTTTCCATGGTGATCGGTCGAGGTTGAGGGAAAAACCGAACAAGGTCTTGATTGTTTGGATTTTCGACTGAATTTTGAATCAGTAAGCCGGTATAAAGTGTCGGAGTAAGACGTGTAGGGTCTTACAAGGCAGTTCGTTACCGAAATACATTTCGTGGCAATTTGACAAGTTCAATCGAGTGTCAGTTCCAGCGAATTTCAATCATACGAAAAGTGAACAGTTTAGGGTTTCAAATTTATGTCATTTCAAAATACTTTGAAAAAAAATGTCGGTGCGGATGCATGTATCTTCTATATAAAAAAAAGAGATGAAACCTCTAATCATTTAATCGCTGAATAGAACGCGCATTATGCAAAGTTGTATGAATTGTGCGCCTATAGAAGAACAGCAAAATATCAATTCAAACACGTCAATAAAAAACGGCCGCGTTGTCGCTCGTGTATAGTATAAACGAGAACGAGACATTGAATGAGAGACGGGATCGGTCGAATTTCATGAGAGACAGCTGATTCAGCTGTCTATTTAATGATTTTCTTACCATTTTGTTATGCAATTAAGAAATAAAAGTATGCATGTACTATATTAACTTTTATTATTATATTATTATTTATATTTCATTTATTAAATTATACATGTATATTTTATTAAAAATACGACGATGCAAATATATCATCAGATGAGATCGATGAGCGGCATATAGAATAAAAGTGAGAGGCCGAATAAGTATGCGTCTCAATAATCGATGCAAGTTATCCTGAATGAATTCGAGGTCTATCTACTATATGAGATTCAATCCAATAAAGAGCATGCACATATTACAAGTGTATATGTATATGTATTTATAGAGATGAGGACTGACAGAGTATAAGCATGAGAAAAGTGATGAATATACTATATGTTTCTTAAAGTATACATATATGTATTGGAATAAGTTGGGAGAGGATCTAGCATGCAGGAACGACATCAGGCGGGGCTTTCCAATAAGAATAATGGAGGGGTGAGATGCTCATGGTCTGAAAAGGACCATTGACTGTCGTAATATTCCGGGAAGGCCGGCAAGAATCCTTGGTCCTCTTCGCCGTTGAAAGCCTTTCGAGTGCACCGCTGCGCGGACCTTTTTTCCCGAAGTTACCGCCGGAGAAAGCTCTCTCCTGCTGACATGGTTTATGCAGCGTGCACGCTCACCTGAGCCATCATACGTGAAAAAAGTAAAACCGGGCCACCCCCGTCGAGAATAGCTTCGAGTCCTGCTGAAAGGCTTTTCAAGGCCCATCGCCTACTACATGTTAAGTATACTTTTACTTATAGTATGTATATTAGCATCAGGCTGATTCAAAACAAACATTTTTCTTTTTTCGCGGTAACAACATCAGGTTCAAAAGTTTTATTTATACATAAAAAGATGTCTGTACAAATTTAAGCTCTTTTTATTAATATTAACAGGGGATGCATCGCACTCTTCGATTTTCCATATAAGATATTAACATGAGAACATTTACGTTTTCTCCGTCAGATTTTTTTCATTACCTACCTTTAACACAATGTACCTCAGATTTAAAAAATCCTAGCACACTTTTTGTAGAGAATTTAACGATCTACAAATTGACATTTTTGCAGTAGTCCACTTATTAAATTATTGAATTATTTTCCATTATCTTGGTCGATTTTTCAATGTTACAGCGGAATCATTGGTTTCATCGAAAAATTGTGCCCCAAAATTCCATGTTAAACATGTTAAACGAAGTTTCAAGAGTCATTAACCAACAGATTTTTACAATAATAAAAACAATAGAACACTTTGGGACAATCTTCGGTGTAAATTAGCTTTAAAATTGGGGTTTTTCTTATTTAAAAAATCACATTTATATTGCTGCATCACGTGTATATTTTGATTCGATTTCATTTTTTATTTCAATGCATGTTTGAAATAATCGTTATTAACTTTGATCTTTGATATTTGTTCATCATAATATTAATTTGTCATAATATGAATGTTCTTCATTTATTATTTTTTTAAATTCCTAAACTTAATGCACTCAACATTTATCATTTGTAATTTTGGGTAAAACATATTCTACATTTTTAATAAAAAATTATGAATTTGTTATTTTTAAATTCATGATTTCGATTTAATTTATATCGAATATTATGAATAAGTCATTTTCAGGGCTTTTCGAATTATAAGATATACTGCAATATCGAAGATAAAACTTAACCATCATTTTAAAATCTATGTTTGAAGTAATAATGAAATCGAAGTAACAATGAAAATATCCCGCAGATAACGAAAATGTTAATTATTCGTGGCGAAATCAAAGAATTCATATTGAACGAGCCAAAAAATTGACTTTTCCGTCAGTTTTATCAATTTTTTAATATTAATTCTTGGATTGCGTCCCGTATAAGTAATATTTTTGCTATCTACAGGAAATATTGCGATGAAATATTTTATTTTAAAAAAGACATGAAGCTCATAATCAATTCATCAGAATAGAGCGCATTATATGATGTTGTATGAAGTATGCGCCTAATAGAAGAATCGGTGTAAAATATCAATTAAAAAATGTGTCCAATAGGAAAAAGCATCAGCCGCTAAGCGGCCACGTTGCTGTTCGTATGTAAAAATAATACACAAAATAGAAAAATAATGAAATATCTGAAAATAATGGGGAATAAAAAGCAGATCAATCAGGATCAAACAAAAGAATAAATAAAATAGTGAAGATTCATTGAGCGTGAGGAATACGAAATGAATATTTGTATAAATATGCATCTATATAGTATAAATATAGGGCCCGTTAGCAAGAGAGAAACAAAAGAAGAAAGCATGAGGAGGAAATAAGCGGTCGGCGCTTATTTGTTCTTATTCTGCTCCACATCAGGTGCGCGTATACAGTTCGTAATAATGTGCTGCATGTAATTCTCCATACAGCTCTAATTCTTTATACCTGCAAGTTATTATATGCTATCCAATCCGAGGGCTGATTATTTCCAATATTTTTTATTATGAAATTATATTATAGCATACGCATGTAACATTGCGTATATTATGTATTATGTAAATATAATGTATTATCTCGAAAAAAAACAGCGATGAGCTGTTGTAACGCACGAAATATGATTTTTGCGATAAATTGAATCATCTTTCAAATATTTCATCATAAAGTTTATTTGAAAAAAATAAAAGCGAACTCTGAAACTTTTTGTAAGAAGAATAGAAGATGTTTGAGGCTGATGTTATTCAGCGGAATTTGATGAAAATAATAAAGAGCCGACGACGACGTCCTCAACGTCGAGAGCAGGCTCGGTTAACTCTCATCTATATGTATATATATATATGCGTAATATATACTCAGCGCTTATTCTCGTTCTTCCTTTATTCTTTGAATCGCGTCTTGGTTCGGCTGCATGTACACCCTCGCATCCGGTCTTGAACAAGATTCAGCCTCTTTCTCCTCACGTTTCGTCGTCGTCGTCGTTTCGGGGAGAGCAGAGCCCCTGCTTGCTTCGCGCGGCTGCATCTTAGCCCGCGATCGTCACGCGACGCATGAATAGTCCCGTCCCGTGTGCATGTCCCGTAGGGGGGAGGGGGGGGACAACACACTCGCATTGTGCATCGCTACCGCCGCCGCCGGCGGGCCACCTGCCCATACCTATACATTCACCTCTATTATTATTCTCATTATTCCCAGCACAAGAAATTATACCTCTCAATATAAAAGAAACGAGAATTCACGAAAAGCAATGCGATGAACGATCATGCGAGAACGGCTCTCATATCGAGAATAAACGATGAGTAAAATTTTCTCAAAACCTCGATTGTCATCGCGACATCCTCTTCTATATGCGCATATTATACACCGCGCACATATACGCATATTAAGGTGCTGATACCATGTTAAAGCATAGGCGAGCCGTGCTCGCGTCGTCTGCAGGCAATGCTTAAGGTATAGGAGGCTCGCGAACCGCTCGCAAGTGTATCAGCACCCTTATGTAAACGAAATTCTAAACAAAATAAATATATTTTAACCCTCCGCGGTCGCACAGGTTCATCGTCAACAACCCCGCCGCAGTGGAATTTCCCCTTATTTATTTGTTGCTAACGAAAAAAGGATAAATTTGCACACCTTCCCTAAATTAGCTTGAACCATTGAAAGATTAAAGACGCATGGTTCGGCATGGTCCAGCGCGTTAGTAAAAAGTGCTCCTTATTACTGAATGTTATATTGACAGCTTTTGTCTATACGAAAATATAAGTCAATTTTTTAATCATTTCTTTATATATATTTCTTTTGTTTCGATAAATAATTTTTAAATATAAATTAAGAGTGCTCCTTGATTTTTTTACATAAAATCATAGATTTGCCACTCTTTGAAATCGCCTATTTTCAGGTGTTTCAGTAATTATACTTTTTCCACCAGAATCAATCGAGCCGCAATTGTTTTCGAATATTACGATGTATAACATATACTGTATAACAAAAACCTGAAAGGATTATCTTCTTGTATAGCTCATTTTTTTGATTGATTTTTCAACAAATAACGCGTTTTTCTATACCGTTTTCACTTAGATAGGTATTTGCTGTTATAAAAAATATAAACTTCTGGATTAAAATGAATGTTAATTTTTATTGTACAGATATTCAAGAGTGTATAAGAATTTTTGCAGATTTTTTGAAACGCTAAAAACACGTTGAAAAATGTGGGAGGACGTGAACGACCCTAAGCGACCTAAGTGGCAGATTAAGAATAATATATAACAAAACACTGTAAATGCATTGTATGCGTCCAAGTAATTAAAATACTAAAAAAACAAAGCAATAATAGTAATTTACGCACCTAGGGAGGAAAGTGGGCCATTTCAACCCGCGTGTAAGACAAACACGTGAGTGAAATGGTCAACCTTCCTTTTTATAGGTACGTATATTTTTTTTTCCACAATTCCGGGGAAATTTCGATTTTTTGGCCTATTTGAGGAAGGAAAGTTAGCCGTCTGAAATTGGCTATTTTCCGTCAATTATTGATGCGAAGGTGTGTGGGAAAAAATAAATTTCATTTCGCTTCTCTTCAATGTCATTTTTTTCTTGAATTAGTTTTTATACATTTTCAAAAATCTTGTGTAATATCTATATACATATATTTTAAAAAATGTTACTGCAAGCAAAATTTCATTATCGAGCTCACAATTTTATGAGTTTTCCCAGCAACATTCGTTCTTGCCGCATTTCCATATTTTCGATAAGTGAGGAGCGTGACTCGTGCTTAACCGTTAATTAACCTTTCACTCGTTCAATAGCGAATGATGAACAATGCGATATAAAATCGTGAATATTTTATTTCGTATACAAATAGAGATTTCCCATACAAACAACGCGATGGCTTGATCCTGACGAAAAATATTTACACGACTGACGAATAATGCCTTTGGCGAAAATGAATATTCATGACAAATTTCCATCTCAACTTTTAATTCCTTCGGTCGCGATGCTCGTGCGGAGAGAGAGAGAGAGAAATCATCGGGTTTTTGCCATCAGGCTTGAATTTAGGACAATGTTTTTTACCATATATATAGACTTGAGAAAAGAGAAGGAAGCGATGAGCAAGAAAAAGGGATTGTCCCGAAGCAAGTATAGAGATGCAAGAAAACAAATGATAAAATTTCAATAAAATTAAAATGAAAAAGAAAAGGGCGAGCAAGCGGTTGTGAATATACATGGTGCGGAGGGCCGAATACACGATTGCACCATCATCCGTGCGTTTAACAGCGGTTATGTACTACTATACAGTATATAGTATACGTTCCAGAACCGAACGCGAAAAGAAGAAACAAATCAGTCTATAGACTCCGATGAAAAGAATACGGACCATATTATATACTTTATTGAAATTCTGTACATAGAGGAAGAGGGAGGAGGAAAGCAGAAAGAGCCCCTTAAGAAAAAATGCTTGAAAACTCAGTTCTTTTTACTCGTATTGTTTATTGTTTTTATAGTCCCTTGCCAAATATTTGGTGTTAATTCGCTGTGTCAACTATAAATAAAACATCGAAAAATATGAGGCAAGATGGGCCCACCCTTCAAAAAAATTTTATAATATGAGTTTTTTACTCGTATCATATTTTTTAGTTTATTTGCCACGTTTTTTTAGTATAAAAATGCACGAACAGTTAATGATAAAAATTTGAAGCAAAATGGACCTTTTAGAAATTTGAATCAAATTTCCTTGTTACTTTTCTGTTCAATAACTAATTGATAAATTTGAGAAAAATTTATTTTCGTGCTAAAACATCATTTCATGCTCAAACATACAACATTTAAAATGGACTGCTAAACGCTTTGCAAGCGTTCTCTATGTGTTCAATTGTGGGGATAAATTTTGATGGAAAATAATGCTGTTGAACTCGTGGCTTATAGTTTACCCGTTTTATTATTTACTAATATTCCTTAATCATTTCTATACTTGAAAAAAATTTTAGAAGCCCATTTTGCTCGAAAAAATATTTGTAAATTTTTAAAAATCTAGTACGCTCATTTTACACCCCAACACTTTGCGCATTAAAAATTTTAGGCCTCCATTTTGCCTCCCTCTCGCCTAAATAAAGAAAATAAAGGGATTAAAAATAAGAATATTTGCAAAAGCTAATCTTAATATTCACGTGAGTGGAAAAAGCATACACGTAAAGTGTATTTTACGCAGTCCAGAAGAGAATAGGAGAAGGAGGAGAAACCGCAATATCTAATGTGGGTGCGGGTGTCTATCGGCGGGCCAAAGCTATCGGTGTGGAACCTTAATTAAGGGATCCGTCTTTCAGGAGAAACTCATGCAATCTGCGCCTGCATGCTGTGCGGTGAACCGTACTGTCTTCTATAACCCATTTATAGCAATATATCAGTTTTTCTTCCGCATCCTCTCTCTCCTCTCATTTGCTACAATTTTTACACAATATACATATTTATATATATGTGTATTATATTTTGAAACTTAATATATGCTTATACAAATACAATAAAAAGTGTCAAACCGCGCGGTGTCGACACATTATGTCGTGCATAAAAACGATAATATATATACATTATTAAAGATGCGATAAGCAAAATCGATAATGAGATATACGCATACATTTTAAAAATTAAATCTTAAATACAAACGATAGAATAAGAATAATGAAAAAACGATCTTATAAAGTAGTTCCGTGTCGTAATAGAACGTATACCCATGTACACATACTATACATGTATATCCACTGACCTCTTTGAAAAAAAAAACACTATAATGTGACACCACAGAGTTTGCAAATTTTTTTGTTTTATTATTCCAAGACTTATACAATATATTTCCATGCCGAGCCTTTCCGTGAATGCTCTCGATAATCGTCCAACTTCTCATACGTTTTTTCCCATTTTTGTATACACGAGAAGGAAGAGAGAGAGAGAGAGAGAGAGAGGGGGGGAGGGGGGAGAGTGGCCATAACGCTGAACGAGAAATGCAACGTGCAAGAAAATCGTGGGCACGCGACTCCCCGACGACGATAACCATGCAGTATATATAGCAAGAGCGCGGTGTGAGTTCGCCGTGTGTGCTGTACGCAGTGAATCTGGAACGAGGGCGCAGGGGGTTGAAAATTTAATGAAATTACCCGTAATCGGCGTCGTGCGGATCGATCCGCGCGCAGTATACAACTGAGACCGCTGTCTTGCACCTTTATGGCCCGACGGAGGAGCCCACTGCCGAAGGGCCACTATATTCTATACCGATTAATATATGCATATACTACATATGTATGTATATAAATAAGTTAAATATATGTTTATATAAGTAGGGTATATAGTAGCTCATGTTACTCTGGCGACGATATTTTTGTGCCAGCGAGTTATATTGCGTACACCGCGCTTTCTGTGATTTAATCTCCCGCCCTCTCTCTCTCTCTCTCTCTCTCTACCGTTTAACTGCAGCATTTTTTTTCTGTCATTGACGGAAAAATCAAATTCAGAGAATGAAGAAAACATAAGAACAAGACAACAGCTGATGTGGCGCATTTTAATCGAAAGAAAGCACACAGATGAGATGAAAAATGCGGACATAATACCATATATTATATGGTTATTTGGCAAATCGCAGGAAATCGAAAATACATATAAAGTTTTGGGAGAGAGAGAGAGAGAGAGGAGAGAGTACGAGAAGGGGTGTGCGATCAGTGGAACGCGCATTTCGTGCGGTATAACTCCGAAATACACCGATAATCTGCTCCAAATAAAAATAAGTATTTTTATTTCAATGCAGTCGACTTTTGAGCATCGTAAACATGCATACGTATACATATATCCTCTGATGATGCGAAGCCCTCGGCGAGACTCAGCAGACTCTGGAGAAAAGCGGAGAATTCGTTAAATTAGTCATCTCGAATATCGCTCCCGCGTGCTGCGAAGAAAACTGCCTCGAGCGGTGCATCAGCAGAGGAGCTCATTCATCGTGTCGTTATTTACCTTTTAACACGAATTCACGCAATGTTTAATGACTTCTTGAATAACATACATATGTATGTATACATATATAACTCGGTACGCTTATTCCTGCAATATAAATATATGTACATTATTATTGTCTTGTTCCAAGTAACATAAGGCTGATGATGATGAGTTTCGTTGATTCCGTATTGACCTGATGATGTAAATAGAGTATAATAAAATATATATGCGTATATAGGCCTGGTTGAGCGGCGGTATACTATATAGTATATTGGAATGAGGGGGATGAGATTCGCTGTCTGAGAAAATAAAACAGATCCATTTAATATTGTATATATATATATATATATATAGTGTATAGAGAGGAGGTTGCGACGGCGGCGGAATAACGCGCGATGTCGATAGCCGGCTAAATTTGTACAACGTGTGTGTCGGACATAGTATAACTGGTGGGGAATGCGCCGCAGTTGTTGCTCGCGTAGCCTGCTGCTACTGGAGGAAAGCTTCCGGCCGTGCGCGAGCTTCAAAAGGATCGAGAGACGAGTGGAGGAGGAGGAGGAGGAGGAGCGGCGGAAAATCGAGATGGAACGAAGCAGCACTCGTACAAAGAGAGATGCTTTGCGGTCCATGCTCCAAGGCTTGCACGTTCCTTGCCGCCTTCAACACGTTATCGAAGCTATATCGACGTTATTCCTGCTCGACAGCAATATCGATAACACATTTGGGCCAAATTCTGCACAAGATAAATACGAGAGAAACAGGGACAGGGCTAAAAAATAAAAATTGGCTCAACCGCGATTATTGTGCTGCTCTTTTTATGAACAAAAATACAAGGAGGGATTACCAGCGCTTATTTTACAACCACATATCAGATCGCCGATGCCTTTTACCTGCAAATAATCTTATAAGAGAGAGTCCAAGTACATTTCACAAATATACATACTATACGTATATTAGGGTGGTCTAAAAAAATGACTAATTTTTTTTTGTCGTAGACACATGTTTAATATCTTCGAAATGATAAAAAAAGATGCCGCACCTTTAAACTTTTTTTAGAGGTAACATTGGAAACATTTTTTTTCATTCAAAATTTTGTAACTCAATGATAGAATAATTCACATGTATGCTCTTGCATATTTTGACGCTCTACAAAAAAAGTCTCTTGTAATTTTTCGATAAATTGACTCCCTCAAAAGTTATTCAAGATTAAAGTATAAATTTCGTAAAAATACACTTTTACATATGTAAATCTGTTTAAAATTAATACAATGTAAATGTAAATATTTTAACTATAATTAATGCAGCCAAAAAAATCTACTAGTAGTTTTGCATTGAATTAGTACATTAAAAAATAACTCACCCCAATATATTCGTCTATTTAAAAAAATTATGGTATTGCATGTACGTGATAAGATTACTATAGAGCCTTTTTTTATAAAAAAAAAATTTTTTTTCTTAAGTTATAAAATAATGGAATGATATAATTTTGTACCACTTGGTCGATCCGACTCATCCCGATTGGTCGATTTATATATATAATTTCAAACTTTGCAGCGCCATCTGGTCATGATGAATTAAAATAAAATAGCTTATGCTCAAATCCATGTCGTGAGCTGCCTCTATGTCAAATTTCATTCAAATCCGTGCAGCCGTTTTTGTGTGATCGAGTAACAAACATTAACATTTATATTTTAGTAAAATTATACATATAGCTACATAGAAAGAAGGAAAAACGGAAAAAGTGTGGCAAATCACTGGAAGCAAATCATTTCCTCTGATCATGAGAATAAAAATGGGAACAACAGTTTATTCCCTCGCCATAGAAAATCCTGCTCCCATACATATCGTTTTCTTTATTCTAGTTATTGATGCACGTTTCCTATATACAATTAGCGCGCGCTGCTCCATTATATAATAATCTCACTGAATAAAGAGATGGGGTCACGTTACGAGTTAAGTTTACATATAGTCAACGTATTAAGTATACATACATATATGTATATCTTACGTGTACTTAATTTTTGCATATATGCATTTTATATTAATTTATCTTAATTTTTTTGGTAATTGGCCTATTCTCGATTTCAACAGAAAGAATTGAAAAAATAACATATATGTATAGTTATCGTGTGCGTGATTGAACAATAGCCCAGAAAAAGAGTAATGATAAATCGATAAGCATGCATACGATGCGTATTGTATCGAAAAGCAGACGTTTCAACGCTTGAGGCATGAGAATGAATCTTCTTAAGGATGAGAGACTCCTCAATCGTGTCTTCGATCAATCAACGTCACGATCGAACGAGGAAAGAACGTGCACGAGCAAACGTAGACGGCGATGAAGGAGGAAAGTCAACAGAGAATGGAAGAACAAAAAGCAAGAGAACGATAGATGTATAAAGTGAAAAGTCGATAAACATTATTTCAAGACAGTTCATGTTTGTGTGATGCTGGTGAAATTTGAAAATTTCAAGATATGTTTACATTCGCGATGCGGTGGTGTATTCATGATACACAAACGTCTCTCATCGTTTGTTTCTTCTGAAGTCAATAAAATTGTAACTGGCGCTGCGAATCTATATATATATGCATATAGTATACTATGAATAAACGTCACGACTGCAGATCCAATTCTCGCGTCTGAAAGATATTTTTGGAACTTGGTTGCAATTTCTCTGTGTGTTGTGTATATATACACATATACTGCATAATCATGATATTTCTCAAACGCAAAAGAATTCCTCGAAGGTTTGCGTGAACCTCCCGCCGGCGATTCTTGGGAGGAAAGATCGCTCCGCAGTCTTATTTCTTTCCCGCACGGGGGTCAATAACCTGCTACATCGGAGAGTTAATTATAATTTTCTGCTCTTTTCTTTTGCTCTCTATTTTGGAATGAACGCGCGATGTGGCAAAACAGAAGAGAAATAAAGCAAAAGATACAAGCATGACATTGCAGAAATATCTACCACGGTATAGACATGTCCCAAAAATTTTTACACGTGTGCACAGTCACTACTGTTGACAGTTAGTCGCACACGCATATTGAAACTTTTCTTTTTCCTATATGCGCCCGCTTATACTCTGCTAATTGTATGTATATATTAGGGTGTCCGTTATTTACCAAGTTGGTTATTTTGGCTTGGGTTCGGGCTAAATCTTTAGTTTTGGTCCTACAATGAATTTTGAAAAA